>JANLJB010003133.1:0-42411 GCA_026212285.1 Bursera cuneata
TTATTGAATTGAATAATTAATTTTATATAAAATTATTATAGAATTAGATGTTATGATCATAATTATTATCGAAGGTTAGAGACTAATAATTTGAAGAGTCTAAAAAGAATTATTGAGTTATCGAACGTGAAAGACTAGAAACCAAAAACAGTTAACAGTTTGTCAATAGGTAGTCATTACATAATATATTTTTTTTAAATATGATTATTTTTCAAAAATCTCTATAATTTGGATCATTTGTTTTGTTTCGAACCGGATAAAACCTGGTGTACCGTCTATTACTATTAAGTTAAAGCAGCGTGTGATACAAGGGGATATGTCTATAAACTAAGAATAGTTGGTCATTGTTTAATATAAATCTTCCACGACCCGACTCTGCTTCTAGTTGAGCAAATTCTCGGAAGCAAACAAGAGGCGTCAGGCGTCGCCAACTCTTTTACTCTTTACACTCTTTCTCCTTAGTCGTTACTGACTGTCACTGTTTACTGCTGCTGCCTTTAGTATTGAGAATCAGAAATGGTTCCTCTGGTGGGATGCATAGGCCATATACTTCATGTACACGTCATCCGATGGCTGAAGGAGAAGAGGCTTGATCCTGCTTTCTCTATCCGGCCGGTCAATGAGACTAAACTCTACGACATTGAACCTTCTAAGTTAGCTGGTAAGTGGGTTCATCTTCATTTCAGCTTCGACTTTACTGTCATAACACAATCAGTTCAGTAGTTTAATTGTTTTATTTGTTGTGAATTGTGATGCAGGGCTTTCAGAAAGTCAGTCCGATGACCAGGTGTGGTACTTTTTCTGTGAACCCTGTACTACGAATGGTAGTAAGAAAACCATACAACGAAAAGTCGAGACAGGATACTGGAAAATCACTGGCAAACCTTGTGACGTCAAAGATAAAAATTCCATGAAAATTGGCAGCAAAAGAACTTTGGTATTCTATAAACGTCAGCCTGGTAGCAAGGAGACCAAGACGCTCTGGGTCATGCATGAGTTCTATGTTGAAGACAGCCGTCGTTTTGAGGTTTGTGCTTTGTACTTTAATAAACTTCTTCTTTTGAGTCGTTGAAAATTTGCCTTTATTTTGAACGATTCATTACTTGTTATAGGTTGTCTTTATTTCCTTTCTCTATTGATGAATTATCTATGGAGTGCAAATCTTTTGTTAGTTTTCACTTTACACACTCTGTTGTTCATGGAAGGCTGCATAATTAGCTCCTCTAGATCCATTGTCACTGCTTGAAGATTGAAGTGATTGGTGAGCGTGCTATAGAATCTTGATTTCAATTTACTTGCTGTTTTAATTAGGTACCTAAAGTATCAAGCTACCAACAGGTTTATTTTTGTGTAATCTGTTTTATGTGGAGATATATGCAATTAGTCTATATCTTAGTTATCTGGTTGAGAATGATATTCCAGAAAATTATGCAAGAAATTGTGAGTTTTGTTCTTATCTTCAACCACAAATATTTGCGCAAAACCTTTACTAAACTCGCTATGAGAATATCGTCTGTATATGATTTATTTTGATTGAATGATTGTCATGTTACTTTGTCTTCTCTATAAGTAGCATACTGGAATTCACCAATGAAAATTTGCTATGGTTGCAAAATGTTGACTATTAATCCTGCATTCTAGGCATCGAACTCATTTTTCTTTTACCTTTAATTAATTGTTTTTGTAGAAGAATTATGTTATCTGTTACGTGGAAAAACAAGAAAATAAAAGCCCTAGTGTTTCTACCCATGCTGATGTTCAACCAAGTCCCAGTTTGGCTCCGGGTTCTTTAGATCATGATATGGAAGACACTTTTACTAAGGTCAGATAAAGCACACCCCATGGGCATTTTAGAAAAAAAAAAAAAAGGATATAAATGTGTGAATGAGAAAGTTCAGACTTGGTACTTCTTTGTCTATGGTTCCTGCTTCAGGTAGAATATCATCAACTACTCAGTCGCCCTTTGATTTCTGATACTGAAAATCCTATTACGGAAAGCACTTCTGCAGAGGTGAGACAGAGCATCCCTTATGGGTAGTTTTCCAATATCAACTCATATTTATGTGGTGCAAAAATATATTTCACAACTCATTTTTTTTTATCTGTCTATCGCACTTATTTCAGGTAGCTCCTCAACCACTATCAAATAAAAATTTGGTTTCTAATTCTAGAGATCATGATGCCAAAAATATTTTTAGGAAGGTGAGGAAGAGTATGCCTTATGATTTTCATATGATATATCAAACTTATACATATGGTGCATAAAAATATTTTCGTGGCTAACTCTTGTCCATCTATTGTTCCTATTTCAGGTAGAACCTCAGGAAATTTCAAGCCAAAATTTGGTTTTTGATTCAAGAATTGATGTTGCAGAAACTTCTTATTCAACGGTAAGAGTATACCACACGATAGTTTTTATATAAACTTATACATATGGCACATGAAAAATGTGTTCATATCTGTTCATGTTACCAAAAAGTACTTGTACATATAGTTCCATTAGAAACTTATTCAAATCTATTGTTTGTTTGTCTATGATTCGTACTTCAGGTAGATCCTTAAAGTTTTTATATCAACTTATATATATGGCACATGAAAAATAAATTCATATCTGTTCATGTTACCAAAAAAAACTTTTACATATATTTCCAATAGAATCTTATTCAAATCTATTATTTGTTTTTCTATGATTTGTACTTCAGGTAGATCCTCAACTACTATCATGTCAATATTCGATTTACCGTCTATCAAATCATGATTGTGCAAATGCTTATTCAATGGTAAGGAAGAATATGACTTATGGTACTTTTCCTTATCAACTAATATATGTATTGCCAGAAAATATATCTAGAATTAATAATCCTTTGTTTGTGTTTTTAACTTCAGGTACCATCTACTGAATTTGGTGCATTTAATGCTTATTATGAGCAGAATCACTGCTCTGCACCACAGATGCCAATTAATCCAGAATGGGGATCCTATTTCATGTTCTCAAAGAACTTTAGTGAAGACATTCAAGCATGGATTTCTCAATTTAATCGTGAGCATGAAGATGTTGCAAATACACAACAAGATTTCCAGGATGCAAATCCTCATGAAAGAAATGATTCAAGAATTGATGTTACAGAAACTTCTTATTTAACGGTGAGAGAGTGCCATACGGTAGTTTTTATATCAACTTATACATATGGCACATGAAAATTGTATTCATACCTGTTCATGTTAACCAAAAAATACTTGTACATATAGTTCCGATAGAAGCTTATTCAAATTTATTGTTTGTTTGTCTATGATTGTACTTCAAGGAGATTCTTAAAGTTTTTATATCAACTTATACATATGGCACATGAAAAATGTATTCATACTTGTTCATGTTACCAAAAAAATGCTTGAACATATAGTTCTGAGAAAAGCTTATTCAAATTTATTATATGTTTGTCTATGATTCGTACTTCAGGTAAATCCTCAACTATTATCATGTCAATATTCGGTTTGCGGCCCAAAAAATCATGATTGTGCAAATGCTTATTCAATGGTAAGGAAGAATATGACTTATGGTACTTTTCCTTACCAACTAATATATGTATTGTCAGAAAACATATCTAGAACTAATAATCCTTTGTTTGTGTTTCTCACTTCAGGTACCATCTGCAGAATTTGGTGCATCCAATGCCTGTTTTGGACAGAATCACTGCTTTGCACCACAGATACCAATTAATCCAGAAAAGCAATCCTATTCCACATACTCAAACAACTCTAGTGAAGATTGTGCAAATGCTTATTCAACGGTAAGGAAGAATATGACTTATGGTACTTTTCCTTATCAACTAATATATGTATTGTCAGAAAACATATCTAGAACTAATAATCCTTTGTTTGTGTTTCTCACTTTAGGTACAATCTACAGAATTTGGTGCATCCAATGCCTGCTTTAGGCAGAATCATTGCTTTGCACCACAGATGCCAATTAATCCAGAAAAGGAATCCTATTTCACATACTCAAACAACTCTAGTGAAGACATTCAAGCATGGATTTCTCAATTTAATCGTGAGCATGAAAATGTTGGAAATTCACAACAGGATTTTAAGGATGGAAATCCTCATGAAGGAACTGATTCAAGAATTGATGTTATGGAAACTTCTTATTCAACGGTAAGAGTATCCACACGGTAGTTTTTATATCAACTTATACATATGGCAAATAAAAAATGTATTCATACCTGTTCATGTTAACCAAAAAATACTTGTACATATAGTTCCAATTGAAGCTTATTCAAATCTATTGTTTGTTTGTCTATAATTTGTACTTTAGATAGATTCTCAAAGTTTTTATATCAACTTATACATATGGCACATGAAATATGTATTTATACCTGTTAATGTTACCAAAAAATACTTGTACATATAGTTCCGATAGAAGGTTATTCAAATCTATTATTTGTTTGTCTATGATTCGTACTTTAGGTAGATCCTCAACTATTATCGTGTCAATATTCAGTTTGCAGCCCAAAAAATCATGATTGTGCAAATCCTTATTCAACGGTAAGGAAGAATATGACTTATGGTACTTTTCCTTATCAACTAATATATGTATTGTCGGAAAGCATATCTAGAACTAATAATCATTTGTTTGTGTTTCTCACTTCAGGTACCATCTGCAGAATTTGGAGCATCCAATGCCCATTTTGGGCAGAATCACTGCTTTGCACCACAAATGCCAATTAATCCAAAAATGGGATCCTATTCCACATACTCAAACAACTCTAGTGAAGACATTCAAGCATGGATTTCTCAATTTAATCGTGAGCATAAAGATGTTGCAAATTCACAACAGGATTTCCAGGATGGAAATCCTCATGAAGGAACTGATTCAAGAATCGATGTTGCGGAAACTTCTTATTCAATGGTGAGAGTATGCCACACGGTAGTTTTTATATCAACTTATACATATGGCACATGAAAAATGTATTCATACCTGTTCATGTTACCAAAAAAAATATTTGTTCGTATAGTTCATAGAAGCTTAGTCAAATATATTGTTTGTTTTTCTGTGGTTCGTGCTTCAGGTAGATCCTCAAATACTTTTCCTCATCGGCGAATATATATATATTGTCAAAAAACATATCTAGAACTAATATTCTTTGTTTGTGTTTCTCACTTCACAGGTACAATCGACAGAAGTCTCTGGACCACAAATGCCAATTAATCATGCTGCAGAAAATACTTTCGGTACGGTGATGAAGAGTATGGCTTGTGGTAATTCTGAGCATCAACAACTGGTTCGTGAAAAAATATATTAACAATTTGATTTCTGATTCAAGAAATGATGTTACAAAAAAATACTTCTACATGTGCATCAGAAACTTATTGAAAACTAAATTTGTTGGTTTATGTTTGTACTTCAGTCAGATCTTCAACTGCCATCAAGTCATGTGGTTTTTGACTCAAACAATCGTGTTGTAAGGAAGAATATACCTTATCGTACTTTCTTTATCAACTAAGACATGTATTGTCAGAAAACATATATATCTAGAACTAATAAACCTTTGTTTGTGCTTCTTACTTCAGGTAGACTCTTCAACACCTGCAGATTTTTGTGCATTGGATTGTTGTAACGGGCAGAATTCCAGCTCTTTCTCTGCACTAGAGACACTAATTAATCCTGAATTTGATTTATTTTACTCAAACAGCTTTAGTGAAGACTACAATGTGCAGAGTTCTCAATTTAATGATGAGTATGAAGATGTTGCGAGTTCACAACAAGTTTTGCAGCGTGAATATGATCATGAGGGAAGTGGACTGCCTCCTGTTGGTAACATGAATGAAGAAGCCATTGATCAGATGATGAAAGAGCTATATGAGTACAATCCTCCGATAAATCATGTAAATCATAATTAAGTTTATGTAGGGGGAATGCCGTTCTTATTGAGACTATGAATGTTCCACTCATGATTCATAATTGTTTGAATTGTCTTCAACAGGATAAACTTTCCATCGCAGAGCCAGTAGCTACAGCTGAGGATGGCGTACAGCTTCCTGACGTCACCCAGGCGGCCGAGGGTACACAGCTTCCTGAGGCTGAGCAACCCTCACAGGCTACACCGCATGGTGAGCGTGTACAGAGCCCACAGGCTACACCACATGCTGAGACTGCACATAGCGCACAGATAACACCGCATTATGACGATCTCGTTCACGCGTTTGAAAGACAGGAAGAGGTGATTTCATACTATTGAGATTCTGTTTATTTCAAATTGATATGGAGGAGCACTAATATTTTGAATTATAATCTTCTTTCAACAGCTTGGCGTGGAGGATAGACCTTTCGATACCATGTTTGCACAACTTGGCTACCAGCAAATAGATATGTCACACCAAAGGTTGGATATGCTTCAACCAGTAAGTGTCTCCAACTTTTTCTCACTAATAACTCTCATTTCCGTATATTTGATGTAAACTGTTTGAAATGATTGGGGTACTTTCTTTTCAGTTTAACACGGATGATGTGCGCGCTGGTTTCAATATCCCTTCCAGTACCATGCAGCCTCCCATGCAACCTCCTCAGCTGCAGCTGGATATTAAAAAACGAAGTATAAATGGACGACAAATTAAAAAAGGTCATCAACTTGTTTCCCTGTATACGACCGCCGAGAGGCCGAAGAAGAAAGTCAAGCACGGAAGTCTCAAACAGAAGATAAGTGCCATAGAGGCTAAGTATGAGATGTGGTTGGCCGATGACAAGTTAAATCGAGACCTTGGCACTTGTGAGGCTGACCCAAAATGGTTTTGGGAGTTACACACAGATAAAGTGTGGTTAACAGATGATGTAAGTTCGATGCAACTGTCTATACTTTGTAATTGTCTCTTCTTCAATGCTAGTAATCGATTAATGTCTTTTGCAGCATATAAATGCTTGGTTATTCCTCGTCCGGCAGATGCAAAAAGTCAAAACCAACACTTGGCCTCAAAGGAGCACGTGCATGGACTGTTACTTCTATGTAAGTTGAGTTGGAACTTTCTTAAAATTGTCATAATGCTTTGTATGGTCATAATTAATGTGTTCATATCTAACAGGCATACATTAAGTCGTTCTGGATCAAAAATAAATCGGATCTTGCTAAGGGAGAAGTTTCATCCGAACTTGCAAATTATTTTTTAGGTGTCAGGCCACTATTAGGCAAGCCTTGGAAAATTGTGGATGAGGTAACCATTAAAGTCATGAACTTTTGCTTATTCAAATCCATATATAAAAACACTTATCCCGTATGTTTGTCATTGTAGGTTTTTGTACCAATTCTAACCAATAAACATTGGGTCTGTGTACGTATTGATCTGGTTAACCGCAAGATTATCATCTACGACTCGTTCCTTGCCAATGAAGGTACGGAGTCTATCATTCAGACGATGCGATGTCTTGCTGAAAGCATACCTCACATTATTAACCAATTAATAGGACGTGTCAGACAGCCGAATATCTGTCAGGAGGTAACACCATATTGGATAGAGCGGTTGTCAACAGGTGTACCACAACAGCCAGACAATAGTGGGGCATGCGGGATCTATTGTGCTAGGTTCATCGATCATCTTACTCGTGCTCATGATATTAATGAATTAGCACGTTCTTCTCCACAATCGTTAAGGAGAATGATGGCTATTGAGCTTTGGTACAATGGCCGTGATAAGCAGCGTAGTGATGACAAATGGTCAGGTCGGCCTAGTTTACATACTACAGTATAGGTATTAGCCCGGCCTGTATTAAAGTAGGTCATGCCAAGGCCCATAGACTAGCCCGGCCTGGCCCACCAAAATTAAATTATTATTATTTTTAAATAAAAAATTTTAAAAATATATAAATTAAAAGTAATTAAATAATTAAATAGTAATAGGCCTAAATAGTATAAGTTTAAATAGTATCATGTCAAATGTTGTAATAGTTGTTATGGGGCTAGATAAGGTTTGATTTTTTACCATTCGTTTGTATATTATTTACGGGGAATTTACTCTAACCCCCCAATTAGATTTCAAAAAAACATTTATTCCACACTTTTACTAAACTAACACTTATCCCATAAGAAATTAACACTGTTTTTTCAAAACTAATACTTACCCCCCAAATATTTGAGGGGTAAGTGTTAGTTTAATAAAAGTATGGGGTTAAATTTTTTAAAATTTAATTGGGGGGTTATTATAATTTTCCCATTTGGCTTAGCAATTAAACAGCCTTCTACCACCTCACTTTTTGGTGGAAATCCACCTTGATATATAAAATTTACTAATATTATTATCGTCAAGAATATGCGCCAATTTAAGTTTTATTGGGTAAAATGTTTGGGAAATTGATCTGTTAGGCATGCGAAAATTGATTGGAAAATTATAAGAAATAGTTGAGTTTGAGGGATTAAAATGAAAATAGGGGCTGACGTTGGTAAGGGGAATTATATAATTATAAGATTTGACTATTTTTTTTAACCCCTCAAATTTAATTATTTCTTATAATTCCCCAAATTGGTTTCGCCATCATCAATCATTCATTTTTCAGAAGCCGATAATAAAGTCTTGATAAGAATTAATATTATTCTTCTTCAATAATTTTCAGATTGAAAGTTTTAATACTTATATGCAACAGAATACTTTCATTGGTAAGGTGTATATACATATTAGTGGATCAATATTCTAATTCAATAATCTACCCAAAAATATATTAACATTATATGCAATTAATATTTTTATTTTTTTATGATTTTTGTCCTTTTTTCTTACTATTTATGATATCTATAATAAAACAAAATTTTATCACTAATTTTTTTAATCTTAGAAAACAATTTTAAGTTTCTAATCCCTCAAACTTATTTTTAGTAAATAAAAAGAATAGTTTAAATACTTTTTCGCTTTATAACAGAAAAGACTTTCTTGTTAGAAATCATCATATAAAATCTTTTTTCTGTGGCTCTTTTTCAGATATTTAAACTAAAAATGATAATTTTATTTTAACCCATCTGAGAAAAAATTTCTAGGTGTACCCTTGTTTCTCCACCCTCGGTCTTTACAATTTTGTAAGTACTTACATAGTCTCTATACAAACTTCCTTTTTTACAAGCTGATATGGCACTATAATTTGATGATTAAATTTAAAAAATTTTAATTCATCAATTAAGGTTGATATTGATCATGTGATAATCATACAACAGTGTCACATCAATTTATAAAATTAAGTTTGTAATTGAGGCACCACTTTTTTGTAAGTCCTCAATAATTACGCATTTCAAAGATGTGCCCCTAAATAAATTTAATTATGGTTTGCAAAATCTATTGGAGCAATGCCCACAAATAGATTGTTTACCGTATCGATGCTTTCATCGTTTGTGCCATCTGGAAGAGTCTGTCCAGTTCCTTCATCAGGATTTCCATTACTGGAAATCTTGTTGTGAATTGGCGACATCTTCGTGCTCACAATTAAATTAAGAAATCCAAACTTTAGATGTCTTCACTAAAGTTGTTTGAGAATGTGGAATAAGATCCATGTTCTGGATTAATTAGCATATGTGGTGTGGAGTAGTGATTCTGCCTATGACAAGTATTGAATGCACCAAATTCTGTAGATGGTACCTGAAGTGAGAAATACGAACAAAGGACTATTAATTTTAAATTCTGACAATACAAATATTAGTTGATAAGAAAAGTACCATAAGTTATATTCTTTCTTACCATTGAATAAGCATTTGCACAATCATGATTTGATAGGCCGTAAACCAAATATGGACACGATAGTGTAGTTAAGGATCTGCCCGAAGTATGATTCATAGGCAAACAAACGATAGATTTGAATAAGCTTCTAAAGAACTATATATAAAAGTATTTTTTTAACATGAACAGGTATGAATACATTTTTCATGTGCCATATGTATAAGTTGATATAAAAACTACTGGGTGGCATACTCTCACCATTGAATAAGAAGTTTCTACAACATCAATTCTTGAATCAAAAACCAAAATTTGGCTTGAAATTTCCTTAGGTTCTACCTGAAATAGAAACAATAGACAGACAAGAGTTAGTAAACGAAAATATTTTTTTGAACCATATATATAAGTTGATATGTCATATGAAAACCATAAGGCATACTCTTCCTCACCTTCCGAAAAATACTTTTGGCAACATGATCTCTAGAATCAGAAACCAAACTTTTACTTGATACTGGTTGAGGTGCTACCTGAAATAAGTGCAATAGATAGATAAAAAAAGAAATGAGTTTGTGAAATATATTTTTGCACTATATAAATATAAGTTGATATTGGAAAACAACCCATAAGGCATGCTCTGTCTCACCTCTGCAGAAGTGCTTTCTGTAATATGATTTTCAGTATCAGAAATCAAAGGGCGACTGAGTGGTTGGTGTCTACCTGAAGCAGGAACCATAGACAAAGAAGTATCAAGTCTGGACTTTCTCATTCACACATTTATATCCTTTTTTTTTTTTTAAATGCCCATGGGATGTGCTCTATCTAACCTTGGTAAAAGTGCCTTCCATATCGAGAATTACAGAACCCAAAGCCAAACTGGGACTTGGTTGACCATCAGCAGGGGTAGAAACACTAGTCCTTTTATTTGCTTGTTTTTCCACGTAACAGATAACATAATTCTTCTACATAAACAAACAACTAAAGGTAAAAGAAAAATGAGTTCGATCCCTAGAATGCTGGATTAATTGTCAACATTTTGTAACAATAGCAAATTTTCATTAGTGACTTCCAGCATGCTACTTATAGGAAAAGACAAAGTAACATGACAATCATTCGTCGAAATAACTAATATACAGACGATATTCTCATAGCGAGATTAGTAATGGTTTTGCACAAATATTTGTGGTTGAATATAAGAACAAAGCTCACAATTTCTTGCATAATTTCCAAAAATATCATTCTCAACCAGATAATAAAGATATAGACTAATTGCATATATCTCCACATAAAACAGATCACACAAAAATAAACCTGTTGGTAGGTTGATACTTTAGGTACCTAATAAAAACCGCAACTAAATTGAAATCAAGGTTTTATAGCACACTCAGTCACTTCAGTCTTTATGCAGTCACAATCGATCTAGAAGAGCTAAATTCAGCAGAACATATAAACAAGAAACTTATCAGAAGATTTAACTCTGTCATATCAACACTAAAGCAAGGAAATCAAAACAACCTATAATAAGAATAGAGTTGAAAACAAAGCCAAAAACATAACAATTTAGAAAATGAACATATACGTCGAAAGTCGTTCATCATTCAAACAATCTTTTGTATCCCACAAACTGTTGAAAAATCCTAGGTTGATACCGATAAAGTAAACTTCGATTAACCCAATCTAGGAAATACTAAGTACAGCCTACAAGTAACCTAAATAACTATCCCGTTGAAATTGATAATTACAGATAAAAAATAATCAATCACAACAATAATAGCAAGACAAATTATACGACGACATCCTAGTGTTCGACGTCAGATGCAACGTATCTCATCTACAGGTGAGACCCTGTCTGATCTTCGTAAGTGTTTGCGATGTCACATAGATGGGCATAACCGCTAGAAATGTAGAAACCCAATTCCATTAGATACCTTTGCACCATCTAGACATCCATGATTGTAATGCCACTTGACTGTGTTGGTTAATTTCTTTTTTTTTTTTTGGTTTTGGACTTTCAGCAAATCAATATGTAATGCAAACTTGACTTTCCATTAACGATATGTAATGCACACTTGCCTTTCCATTTACGTCTTGTGATTCAAACTTTATGTGGTGGTTGTTAATTTTAAATTGTTATTGAACTTTCCATTTACGATATGTCATGCAAAATTTACAGTATGATATGTTAATTTAAGTGTTCCATTTATTAAAGAATGTTGTCAGACCGTCAAACCGTCTCATGGACCGCCTAGTTACCGTCAAACTGTCTCAAGACAGACGGTCCGATCTGTTGCCCTTGACGTGACCATCGGACAACTGACAATATGTTTTACAGTAAACTTATTAAGGTTGGTTTGTTGACGGTCTAATATCCAATGACCTTGTTATCATTAAGTTAGATGATCTGACTCCCATTTTCTTGCATTTTGCCCTAATTTATTAAAAATTTGCCTGGGTTTTTATTGAAGATTGACTCGATATATGAAATAGGTTAATAATAACTTACGAACATGTCCAAATAGCAAAAATAACCATCTCTAAGACATTGAAATCAATAATTATCTTAAATTTACACATTTAACACAAAACCAATACATAATAGTATAAATAATAGAGGAAATTATAATAACCCTCCAAATAAATTTTAAGGAACCCTTAGCCCCACACTTTTATTAAACTAACACTTACCCCCACATGTCCTGTTTTCATTGGTTTATCCACGAACAAATTATAATTCGCTTAGGCCTAGGCAATTTTGATTGGTTGCCCGGGGCAAATTTTCATTGGCCCCTGAAATAGCTTCTTTCCATTTGTTGTAAAGGGTGACAAAATCTTCCACAAATAGCTCCCTCTCACACTTTGTAAAGGACACACCAGCAAAAAAAAAAAAAAAAAAAACTAAATTAATCAAAATTAAGAAANACACACCACCAAAAAAAAAAAAAAAAAAAAAAACTAAATTAATCAAAATTAAGAAAATAATTTTAAAAATAATCACATTCTAAACAAATTAGATATCATGATTATAAATTGATAAATTGATAGATTGATATATCTTTTCTATTTTCGAGTGTAAAAAATCAATACTTGAAAAGTCTAAAAGAAGCTATTAAATTGTCTTAGTGTCATAGTTCGAAAGAAAAAAATATCAATAGGTCGATTTGTGGTTACAATATTTAAATTTTTTTAAATATAATTATTTTTCAAATTAGTCACCTAATTTTGATTATTTTTCATTTTTAAAATTTTATACCAAAATATGGATTGGTCTATACTAATTGTTTTAATGTTAGTGATCTTATCAGACATGTTCTAATGATAGTCATGAACGAAAGGAACCGATCACCACCTAGCAAGCCTGTAATAAAATATTTGTTTTTTTTTATTTTAAATTTTAACTAAATAATTATTTTGAATTTAAATATTTTAATATATGTGTTTTCTCTTAACATTTTTAAATTCTATAAAAATTGCTTTAAGGAATTTTTAAATATTTTATGAAATGAAAATATCTATTTTGATAATTTAGGTTTAACAATAAATGTAGTTTCTCTTCTCAGGTGTGGATTTTATGATGAAAGCCTGAGAAGGTACGGAAATGCTAATGTGTGGAAGCATTTAGCATTTCCCGGACCTTTCTGATTATCAGCCACTTAGAGCTCTAATTGAGAGTCAGGTTTGAATATTATGGGGCAGGACTCTAGCCTTTTTATTTCCTTGTATTTTTGGTAACAAAGTATTTATAATTACCTCTTAGATTTTCTGTTTGCATGGTGGTCTGCATGTCCCGGTCTCTGGATACGTTACATAATATTCGTGCCCTGGATCGTATACAGGAGGTACAACTACAGTTATGTTCATAACTCTGTTGCAAACTTATGGCTTCATGTTTATATCCCAGCAGTAGCACCATGTTCTTCTCCTGTTCGACTTATGCATTCCAAATCAAAGCTAAAAATGAAATCACTTCCTAGCTCCTACCTTCATTATTTCATGAAGTACTTTTCTCATCCAGATGTTGGATGTGGATGGGGTATACCTCCTAGGGGGACTGGATACTCCTTCGGATAGGACATTGCAGCACAGTTCAAGCATACGAATGGGCTCACTCTTATTTCTAGAGCCCATTAGTATTATCAATCAAATAAAAATTAAGATTGGCTGGGGTCCTGAAAAAGCATTATCAATCACGTCAGCCGTAATGACGCGAAGATGAGCAGAAATGAGGAAGAAGATTCTAGTAGTAGTAGCAACGCGACGCGACCTGTTAATTGGTAGTAGCAGTTAGTAAAGCAGCTTGTGAAATAAGGGGACTCAGGTCCACTGTAGTCAGTTAGAGAAAAAGATTCTTGAGGCAGAGTGAGTGGAAGAGAAGATTCTAGAGCTACACAAAGTAACAGCAAAACAAAACATCACAAGTCAAGACTCGGGTTCTCACCAATAGTCCCTCCTTGGATGTTTAGAAGTTAGAAATATGGATGAAAAGCGAGATGGTGGGGTCTTCTTAGACGACTTCACCCTTGACGAACAAGTTTCCTATATTTTACTACAAAAACTTCAACTACAGTAACACTAGTCTATTGATTGTTATTGGAAGATTCTCACGCGTTTGTACGCGTATACACTCACTGAATAGTATCACTTTTCGGAGATAAATAATGGATCAAATCCTCCGCTCAACTCTGCTTCTAGTTGATAAAAATTTTCCCATCAAAGCAGAGGCATAGCTTGCTCTTACACTCTTTCTTGTTACTGTCACTGTCACTGTTGCGCTGCTGCTTTATTTTGCATTGAGAATCAGAAATGGGCATTCTTGTGGGATGCATATTCCATTTACTTCATATTCACATCATCCGTTTTCTGACGTGGAAGAGGCTTGATCCTCGTTTCTCCATCCCGGAGGTTAACGAGGTTGATATCTACAAGTTCGATCCTTTTGAGCTGCCTGGTAAGTGTGTTCATCTTCGTTTCTGCTTTCACTTTACTTCCACACCACAATCAGTTTAGTTTAATTTTTTTGTTTCTTGTGATGCAGGGCTCTCCGAATTTCAGTCCGATGATCAAGTTTGGCACTTTTTCTCTGAGCCGTATTATAGGAATGTTTCGAGCAAAAAACGTCACAGAGTCCGAGCTGCCGGGGCAGGGTACTGGAAAAGCACTGGCCATGGTTGTGACGTCCATAAGAAAGGCAAGAAAGTCGGTAGAAAAAGAACTTTGGTTTTCTATAAACGTGAGCGTGGTCCTCCTTCCAAGGAGACCAAGACCGACTGGGTCATGCATGAGTTCTATATTAATGACGACTCTCGTTACAAGGTTTATGCTTTGTACTCTTTATAAAGTTCTTTTTTTTTTTTTTTTTTTTTTTGAGTTCTTGAACTTTTGCCTTTGTTTTGAACTTCATTACTTGTTCTGGGATGTCTTTATTTCCTTGCTATAGTGATGCGTTAATTATCTATGGAATGCAAAACTTTCGAGACTTTTGACTTTGTATACTCTGTTGGGTTGTATTCACTGCTTGAAGATTGAAGTGATATGTGAGGGTAAAAGAATCTTGATTTCAATTTATGTGTGATCTGTTATTGTAGACATGTGGACATGTACTCAATTAGCATATATGTCAGTTTTCTGGTTGAGAATGATATTCCTGGAAATTATGCAAGATATTGTGAGCTTTGTTCTTATCTTCAACCACAAACATTTGTTCAAAACCATTTCTAATTCGCTATGAGAATATCGTCTCTATATGAGTTGTTTTGACGAATGATTGTTTGTTTTCTCCTATAAGCAGCATAGTGGAAGTTCCGATGAAAATTTTGTTGTTGCAAAATATTGATAGTCCAGCTTTCCAGAGAGTGAACTCATTTTGCTTTTACCTTTAATTTTTTTGTTTTTGTAGAAGAATTTTGTTTTCTGTTACATAGAAAAACAACAAAATAAAAAGTCTAGGGTTTCGACTCCTGGTGATGGTCAACCAAGTTCCAGCTTGGCTTCTGATTCTATAAATCACTTTATAGAAGACACTTATACTGAGGTCAGATAGAGCATGTCTTATGGGCACAGGTTATGTGAATGAGAAAGTCTAGACTTTATACTTTTTTGTCTATGGTTCTTGCTTCAGGTACAATCTCAGGAACTACCCAGTCACCCTTTGATTTCAGATACTGCAAATCATGTTACTGAAAACACTTTTACGGAGGTGAGATGGAGCATGCCTTATGGGTACATCAACTTATATTTATAGCTCGCTAGACGTATATTTCACAACTAATTTTATCTGTCTATCATACTTGTTTCAGGTTGCACCTCAACCAGTGGCAAGTCAAAATTTGGTTTCTGATTCTAGAAATCATGTTTTAGAAAATATTTTTCCAATGGTGAGGAAGAGTATGCCTTATCGTTTTCATATGACATATAACTCATACATATGGTGCGTGAAATTCTTTTGCTAATTAATGCTTGTCTGTCAATTATTCCTATTTCAGGTTGCCTCTAATCAAAGATCAAGTCAAAATTTGGATTCTGATTCAAGCTATCTTGTTGCTGAAATTTTTTCCCCAATGGTGAGAGTATTGCCACACTGTAGTTTTTTATATCATCTTATACATTTGGAAAATAAAAAATGTATTCATACCTATTCTTATTTGTCTATTGTTCTTCTTTCAGGTAAAATCTCAAGTACTACAAGGTCAGAATCTGGCTTCTGATCCAGTGAATCATGTTCCAGAAAATACTATTTCAATAGTAAGGCAGATTATGGTAGTTTTAGTATGAACTGGTGCATTAAAAGCATATTTGCAACTAAAATTTGTTTGTCTACGATTCTTATTTCAGGTGGAACTTGACCAGCTATTGACGAGTCACAATATGATTTTTGATTCGGGAAATCATATGGCAGAAAACACTTATTTAAGGGTGAGGAAGATTATGGCTCATGGTAGTTTATAAACCAACTTGTGGTGCATGAAAACATTTTCCCACTTACTGCTTGTGCGTTTATGATAACTTACTCAGGTGGAAACTCAAGCAGTATCACCTTGTATTTTGGTTTCTCAGTTTGGAAATCATGTTGTAGAATATAATTTGCCAAGTGTAAGAGTATGGCTTATACTAGTTTTTAGTACAAACTTGCACATATGACACAAGTGAAACATATTCAAAATTAATGTTTGTTTGTCCGTGATTCTTACTTCAGGTAGAACCTCAGGTACAATTAAGTTACAATATGCCTTCTGATTCCACAAATCATGTAGAAAATACATTTTCAATGGTGAGAAACAGTATGCCTTATGGTAGTATTTTCATACTAACTTATATTTATGGTGCATGACTAATGCTGTTTGTCTATGATTCTTCTTACAGGTAGCACCTCAACTACCATTATATTACGATATGATTTTTGATTCAAGAAATCATGTTGCAGAAAATATTTTCTGTATGGTGATGAAGAATATGCCTTATGGTAGTTTTGAGCATCAACCACAGGTACATGAAAAACATATCAACAATATGATTTCTGATTCAAGAAATGATGTTACAAAAATAATACTTGTCCATATGGTGGCATAAGAAACTCATTCAAAACTAATGTTTTTTGGTTTATTGTTCGTACTTCAGGTAGATCTTCAACTACCATCAAGTCAATATGTGGTTTCTGACTCAACAAATCATGCTGAAAATACTTGTTCAAAGGTAAGGAAGAATATGCCTTATGGTACTTTTCTTTATCAACTAATACATGTATTGTCGGAAATCATGGATAGCTAGAACTAATACTTCTTTGTTTGTGTTTCTTACTTCAGGTAGACTCTTCACCACCTGCAGATTTTGGTGCATGGGATGGCTGTAATGGGCTGAATTTCAGCTCTTTCTCTGCACCACAGATACCACTTAATCCTGAACACGGATCTTATTGCTTCTCATACTCAAACAGCTTTAATCAAGACTGTAATGTGTGGAGTTCTCAATTTGATGGTGAGCATGAAGATGTTGTGAATTCACCACAGGATTTCCAGGATGAATATCCTCATGAGGGAGCTGGACAAACTCTTCCTGATGGCACAGACGATGCAACCATTGATATGATGATAAAAGAGCTATATTAGGACATTTCTCCGATGGATTGTGTGAACCATAATTAAGTTTACGTAGGGGCAATGCCATTTTTATTGACACTATGAATGCTTTACTCATGCTTTACTGTATTGCAGCGCTGTAATGTTTGAGAATAATGGTTACATCTTTGTGAACCTCGTTGTTTAAAAACACTTGAAAATAAAACTAGTCAGTTCATGTCCATAGTAGCGGAGTGGCCAAGGTCTGGAGACTTGAGCTTCCTTGATGGGAATGCCTGCTTTGAAATAGCAAAAAATTGTCATTAATGTGATACAATAAGCTCCTTCAGTTTTTGTTTTTATTATTTAGCTTTAAAAAATAGATTTATATGATATTATATTATAACTCTATTTTTTCCGTCTAATGAACGTGAAGGAGTAACGGCGTCAGAGTTCTGAAATCCGTATCCAATAAATGCTTTGATATAAATAGGTTATCACTTCGCTGGCAGATTCTCTATCTCTCCCATCGAGTCCCACAACGGCGAAGCGGGTTCCGTGTTCTTAGATATGAATCAGAAACGGGTAAATCTTGTAGGATTTCGATTCTATTGATGAAAGTGAAGAAATCATCATCACTCTTTTGATTGACCCTGATTTCTCTGTCCAATCAACTCGTAAAGACGGTTGCAGGAGATCTAATTGCAACTCATCCCATAGCACCTTAAGTAGCCTTGCCAAAGGTGATATTCCACTTCATGTTGCAGCGAAAAATACTCCAATAACAGGGGAACCGTTCAGCCCTGATAATCAACTTATAATTGAGTTGAGATCAAATCCCGGCGGAGAAGTTCTGTCTCAACTTAAGCAGTGCGACATCGCAACATCGAAGTGGTGGAAATATTAACCAAAGAAGCAGCCTCTGATTTTTCATATTTTGCCAAGGACTCTACCCAAACTCCACTTTATCTTGCTGCTTGCTGCTGGATCTAAGAGGATGGTGAATGCAATATTAGGGAGCTGTGTATAGGAGGCCCAACGGAAAGACAGCTTTGCATGCAGCAGCCATGAATGATGATCCAAGTAAGTTTTTTCCCCTCTTCAAATGGCAATGGCAATGCCAAATTCAATAACATTTCTATAGTCAAAGAGAAAAGCATATGAATGATAGTTAATGTAGATGAGAAACACCCCAAGGAATAGTATTGAATTTCTTGACTAAACACATCTCATAGTAAGTAGAGTCAAATAACGTCTTACAAAACGGACATTATAACGTGCTTTAAAGTAGATCAATTCGTTTCGTACTTTTCATCTACTTATCTACTTGACTTTCATCATTGTATGAGCACTTTCGTTTTCTTTCAACGAAGTTTCAATTTTAACTCATATATATGTGGCTGCTACGAATAATAGACACACCTAACTCTGGATAGCGACGAGCGTGCGCATCAGGACCTGGAGCTGGTTGAGCAATTTTAACCTCAATGTATGCTCGGGTTATCTCAAATAAGATCACCACAAAAAGAACCCAAATGCAATCACAACTCAAGGGAGTGTTTGTTACTTTGATTTAGTCATCAAACCAATTTTATGGAAGATAATTAATTCCAAGAAACGAATTCATGACTCCCAGTAAAAACAGCTCTAAATGATCCTGACGTTATCTCGTTTCTATTAAATTGACTGACATTGAAATGACTTAATTATACTTAAAGCGCGCGAGAAGTATATTTCACAACTAATTTTATCTGTCTATCATACTTGTTTCAGGTAGCACCTCAACCAGTATCAAGCCAAAATTTGGTTTCTCATTCTAGAAATCATGTTGCAGAAAATACTTTTCCAATTGTGAGCAAGAGTATGCCTTATGATTTTCATATGATATATAACTTATACATATGGTGCCTGAAATTTTTTTTTCATAATTAACACTTGTCTGTCTATTATTCCTATTTCAGGTAGACTCTCATCAAACATCAAGTCAAATTTTGGAAGTGATTGGAATACCACAACAAGATCAACTTGGTGGAATACCACAACAAGATCAATTAGGTGGACTATCAAAACCAACTAGGGATGATTTGAATACCACTAGGTTTGGAGCGACATTGAGTTTGAGTTTTTCTTTATTAGTTTTGTTAATCGTGAATGATTGTGTAAATTTTTAACGATAACCTCCTTTGATCCACTACTGAATTGACATTCTAGGATGGCATCATCAGGGTATAGGCCAATAAAGGTGGTGGCCTGAACTTGACGGCATCGAATACCAATTGCCAGCATCAAAGACCGAATGGTACCTCAATCTTTGCTTTGTAGAGGATAGGAGCTAGCTGCAGTAAATGGGCATTCAGATGTGATAAGGGAACTAGTAGGGAACTAATCGTGTTGCCTTACGCCTAGAGTCTCTTCGAAAAAGACTACAGTACTCTGAATAAGGTAATACTGTTTTGGGCTCTGTTTTTAACTCCATTTCTTATCATAGGTTGTCTTTATTTCTTTGTTTTAGTGTGAAATGCGTATGTGGTTAAATCTTTTGATGATTTTTGTTTTATATACTCTGCTGCATTTATTGACTGCATGATTAATTCCTTTTAGTTGATTTCGTTTATATCATTAGTTGAAAATCGAAGTGATTGAGGAGCGTGTTAGCATCATTATTTGAGCTGGATACGGTTTGATTAGGTGGGGAGAGTGTTGAAAACTGAAGTTCGTTTGTGTGGTCTGTTTTTATGTGGGCAGTTATGTAATTATGGTATATCTAAGTTATCTACTTGAATTAACCAAAGCCATATCCCCAAAATTATGCAAGAAAGAGTGAACTTTGGTTTCTACTCCAACAAAGAATATGATCCAAAAACATTTTTGTTCTCGTAAGGAGATTCTGTGTAGAGTTATTTTTCTGTCTTTCACATGGGAAAAAACCCGAATAACTAGCCTAATATTTCAAAAATGTCCTATAATCAACCAAGTCACCATTTGACAACCTGATATAAAAAATCTTGTTAACAGAAAATACTAGTCCATGTGAAAATACTACTCTATATAAAAAGTGTGCTTTATGGATAGTTTTTAATATGAATGAGAGACATATCAGACATTAATATTATTTTTGTCAGTGTTTCTTACTTTAGGTTGAATCCCTGCATCTACTAAATCAACATTCAACTTCTGTCTGCAGAAATCGTGTTGCAAAATATATACGTTCATCGATGAGAATGAGTATGATTAGCAGTTTTTGGTACTTATATGAGAAACATATTAATTTTTATTGATCTGTTCATTGGTGAGAATGAGTATGATTAGCAGTTTTTGCTACTTATATATGAGAAACATATTAACGTTTATTGATCTATGCTTCTTAGATTGAGCCTCTACCACAACCAAGTTACTGCAGAAATCATATTGCAGAAAATACTTCTGTATAGGTGAGACAAAAATTTCTTATGCTGATCTCAACATCAAATTATTCCTAGAATTAATTTTTTTTTTCCCGGGGCTCGTACTTCAGGTTGAATGTCATGTAACCAAGAGCACAAAGAAGTTTATGATGAGGACAGCATTAATCATGTCAAGGTCAGCCTTTCAAGCATCTGAATGCTGGTATTTATCTTTCTTTACTTAATTGCTGATCTCTTTTTTTGTTTTTTTGTTTGCAGGGCACTAATATCTTTGCCCAACAATACGAAAAGATAGGAGAAAGGAAACAGAATGACTTGCAGAGAGAGTTGATTAGTGGGCAACATAGGAAACCTGTTGAAGCGAGGCGCAAAGATCAACATCAAATTATTCCTAGAATTAATTTTTCTTTGTGTGGGGCTTTACTTCAGGATGAATGTCAACTACCGATGTAACCAAGAGCACAATGAACTTTATGATGAGTGCAGCATTAATCACGTCAAGGTGAGCTTTTCAAGCATCTGAATGTTGATGTTTATCTTTCTTTACTTCATCGCTAATCTGTCTTTTTTTTTTTTTTTTTGCAGGGCACTAATATCTTTGCCCTGACAATACGAAAAGATCAGGAGAAAGGAAACGGAATGACTTGCAGAGGGATTTGATTAGTGAGCAACATAGAAAAGCTGTTGAAGCGTGGGACAAGAAGATCCAGGAGCAAGCTGAAAAGATTAAAAAAAAAGGAAGAGGTTGCATTTGAAAGAGAGATGGAGGGGACCAAGGAAATAGGAGCCACGGATGTTTGCGTACCTGAACTCTAGGAGGAGGTTGACGAAGCTGGACAAAGTCACCATTTGACTTTTAATACTAGAAATGCAACAATATATTTTCACTGTTAAGAAAAAGTGGACTATGAATAGTTTTCATGTCTGTTAAGAATATGTCTAAATTAATGCTTCTTCCTTGTTGAAGCTCAAAAATTGTAACATCTTATGTAAGAATTCGTGTTGCTGAAAATTCATTTCAATCAAATAGACGCATGTAACGCATGAAAAATATTTTCTAAGTTAATGCTATAACTAATGCTTATGGAAGCATATTGGTATTAATACTTGTTTTCTGCAATTCTTACTGTAGGTAAAACCTAATAGCTCCCTTTGGCTTTTAATCATGGAAATCATGTTGCGGAAAATAGTGTTGTAAAGATTAGAAAGAGAATGTCTCCGGCAATTTTCTTATATCAATTTATGCATGAGGTGCAATTAAAACATTCAGTCGTGCTTATTTGTCTATGATTCTTTTCCAGGTTGAATCTCAGCTCCAGAAAGTATGTTTTTAACGGTGAGACATCTTGGTCCACTGTCTCTTGTAGGTTGCAGTACCAAAATTATATATGAAGAGCATGAAAATCACATCCAAAGCTAGATGTTTAATTTGTGGTTTTTAAGTCATTTGGAATCTCATTGTATTTGCAAAATACTTTTTTAAAAGTGACTAAGCGTATCTCTGAGTTGAGTTTTTGACATTACTTCCAAGTGTGGTGTATAAGGAAATTGTCAAAACTAATGCTTGTTTCTTGATGATTTTTAACTCAGGTCGAATTGCAATTTCTACCAAGTCAGGAATTGGCTTTTGATTTTAAAAATCATATTGCAGAAAATATTTTTTACAGGTGAGAAAGTGCATTGCTTATGGACAATTAGTTATATGAGCGCATGCAAGTGGTATGAGAAAGACATCCAAAACTAACACTTATTTGTCAATGCTTTTTTATTACAGGTAGAACCTCAACTACTGCCAAGTAACCATTCCACACATCAGTCATGGAAATCATATTGGAAAAAATATTTATCCAAAGGTATAGGCAGTTCCCGGTATAAACATACATAGGGCATTAGGACATAACTGGATTCCAGAAAACAGTTATTTAAGAACTGCAGCAAGAAAACAGTTGTTGCCGATAAGATTCATCACTCTTGGATTGAAGCCTCAACCCTTTAAGAAGTATATTCAGTGGCATTAGGATAGTGCCAACCGTTTGATCAACCAATCCATGGATCTTACCAACTGAATGCACAGTGTAACTTTAGCAATTAACTATAAAATATAATTTTAGTTTGTCAAATTTACTCAAATTTTGACAAAATGAAGATCACGAAGGGTAGAAGCAGAATCAAAGCAAACTAGAAATGTTCAACATTTGTTTAGTCAGGTTAGTGAAGGGCAGTTACGTAAATGTGCTATGAGGGTATTACTGTCATTGTAATGATCTAAAATTGTAAACACTCCCAAGGTTTGGCTAAACTAGAACCATCTCTAATATTTGAAATTGTAACGTAAACACTTTAGCTTCAGATGATCTAAAATTCTTATTACATGCATGTATCTATGGGCATGTAACCGCATAGGAGCTAATCAAAGAAACCGATTGCCTTTCAAATAACCAATTAGAAGATGCCAACATCTAAGTACGGGGCTCTCATGATAATAATTAATAATTAACGTGCCTTATTACTCATGCACGAGTTAACAACAAATTGGCGCATAGATCATATTTTGTACTCACAAATGGACATGCCCATAGACAACATCTTCCTACTAATGGCACGTGGCCACATTCACATATGCACAATAAATATTTATTTATTTTATTAATTTTTTAATAGACAAATAGGATAAAAAAGTTTTACGAATTTAGAGTTTATTTATAAATAAAAAATCATCCACTCCCCTCCTCTTGCTGTCTATTACAAAGCAAATCATTCTCATCCCTTGTTGTGGTTATCAGAGATGGAGGAGGAGGCTTTCGAAGAAATCAGAAGAATATTTTATGATATTGAAGGAGTCAGATTTTATCCCACTGATCAAGAACTCATCATTTTACTGGAGGAGAAGAGACTTTACCCTTCTTTCTCTGTGCCTACGATTCTTGAGGCTAATATTTACGAATACGAACCTTCCGAATTGTTTGGTAGGTATCATCAACAAAGCAAAATCAAAAATGATTTCTATCTGCCTTTTGAAAGATGCTCAATCTAACTGTTAGTTTTCTTCTGGGTGTGATGCAGGGCTTTCTGTAGTTTGGCATGGTGAAAAATGGGGCAACTTTTACTGTGCACCTGACTATATGAAAGATAGCAGCGAACGCCTTAATCAACTGACTGAGACGGGATACTGCAAGGATTCTGTTAAACGAGCAACAAAGAAGGGGTACTGGAAAGTAACTGGTAAACCTCGTTTTATCATATCAAAAAGAAGCAACGAGGAGATTGGTCTCAAAAGAACTCTCGTTTTCCATATACGTACCCGTGGTTCCACGGAGATTAAGACCAACTGGGTGATGAGGGAATTCGTTATTAGATTCGATCCTTCTTTTAAGGTATATGCTTTGTTATTTCTTATTTAGTTTATTGTGCGCTTTCCTTTGGTTTCAATTTCATTACTTGACATGGGTTGTGGTTTTTTTTCTTGTTTAAATTAATAATTTTTTTTTGGAATCCAACAAATTTTCAGTTTATATAATATATACTATGTTGAATTTAGTGAAGGCTGCGTAATTTAGCTTCTCTTGATTGATTATGTTTGTGTTACTAGATAAAGATTGAAGTGATTGATGATCTCGCTAGAATCGTATTTTGAATTGAGATATGATCCGATTAGTCCACCTGAGTTATTAAAATACATAACATATATATCTAATTTAGACTTGTTTTGCTGTTAGATTGTATGTAAGTTAGGTAGTTGAGTTCTTGTTGATAGCCAGTTTAGGTGCTATAATAAATAAAACTACAAGAAGTCCTGGAATCAAGTAAATCTCACTTAGATTGGAAAATTTTGGAAATGGGATACGAGGAAGGGTTATAAGTATCAGATTAAAAAAATAAAACATAAAAAAGTTTTCTACTTTCATTTCTTAGAGGTGATTTCTGTGAAATTATGTAGGAAATATTGATTTTGTTCAACTCCAAGCACAAGTACTGGTCCAAAATTTTATTCACTTTAGTTTGTATATGAGTATTGATTTGAAATATTCACATTTGCAAATAAGGGGCTTTTTATTTTGACATTTCATTCTTGCAGGCAGATTTTGTTTTGTGTCGCGTAAAATTGAAGAAAGATAAGAAGCCTTGTATGATTGTATCTCAACCAGAAATGGAGATAAACGAGCTAAGAAGTCTCGTACCTCAACCAAAAACAGAGACCAAAAACAGAGACAGACGAGATAAGAAGAGACCAAAAACGAGCTAAGAAGGCACGTTTCTCATTTGATGATGACTCAACAATTCACAATTTGCCTTTTAATGGTGGAAATCATGTTACAGAAAATATATCTCCAGAGTCGCTCCCACTACCAACTTGCGATTCTGGACACCCGGTGGCAGAAGCTCCAGAATATACTTAACAGAGAATATGTATATCTAGAACTAATACTTCTTTGTTTGGTGTTTCTTACTTCAGGTAGACTCTTCACCACCTGCAGATTTTGGTGCATTGGATGGCTGTAATGGGCTGAATTCCAACTCTTTCTCTGCACCACACATGCCAATTAATCTAGAACAGGGATCTCAATATGATGGTGAGCATGAAGATGTTGTGAATTCACCACAGGATTTCCAGGATGAATATCCGCATGAAGGAGCTGGACAGACTCTTCCTGATGGCACAGATGATGAAACCATTGATATGATGATAAAAGAGCTATATTAGGACATTTCTCCGATAGAATGTGTGAACCATAATTAAGTTTATGTAGGGGCAATGCCATTTTTATTGACACTGTGAATGCTTTACTGTATTGCAGCGCTGTAATGTTTGAGAATAATGGTTACATCTTTGTGAGCCTCGTTGTTTAAAAACACTTGGAAAACAAAACTAGTCGTTTCCTGTCTACATGTAGCAATGTGGCCAAGTTCTGGAAACTTGGAGCTTCCCAAATGGGAATGCTTGGTTCGAAAGAGCAAACAGTTGTCATTATTGTTATGAACCTGCAAAGCTCAATATCAGTTAAAACCCCTCAACTTGGTATCAGAGGAATGTGCTCCAAAAAGACTCCAATTACTTGGTTTCACTACGGAAGCCATATCTGTAGTTGACATATGATATTCCACTGAACCTTAGATTGAAGCCTCAATATCCTATTTAGAGGTCTAGTTAATGATTTTTGTTTGCGGGCTAGAGGAGCTTTAGGATATGTTAGTAAATGTCAATGTTACAACATTTATGAAGTATATTCTCGGCTGATGACCAATGACATATAGATGAAACCAATCTTTGCATGCCTAACTTAGTAATTTCTAAACCATTTTAACCAATAGAACATGAATTCATCCGTATTATTCTTAATGATGATAATAATAGACTCAGAGCATTATTAACTTATTTTATAAGAAATTGAAGATCGTCGGACCCAAAACCTTATTGAGTCCATAGATTTATCTTGGACATGTCCTGGTTCACAAAATCAAGAAAGAATGAAGTTTTAGAAAACCTCTCCTCTCATTATGTTAGCTTAAATTCTTATTATTTTTTTATCATTAGAATTTATTAAAAAATTATTGTTTTATAAAAATATCCTTATAATGAAGTTGGAATTATTAAAAAGAGATTTCTTTCTAGATTCTCAGACGTAAGAGTTCAATTTTTTATGCAGATTTCACTCAAGCTCTACCGCACTCCAGTAAATTAAAAAAAAAAAAAAAACTTTTAGAAAAGCATACAAGAAGAGCCCGTGATTTAAAGACTAACATCACAACAAAGACAAAATAATACAAGGACAAAATGATGAACTGTGATTCTCGTGAGAATCACTTTACATGAAAAACATAATAATACTAGTAAGAGGCGTTTGGAAGTGAGAGAAATGAGATCAATGGAAGGCGACAAACAAGACACAACTTCTGGAGGAAGGGCGAGGATTTCTTACAACTTTATGCAACCTTGTCAAACAAGTTGACAGCAAAAGTGGAAATAGTGGCGGTGGGGTTGATGATCGAAGGGATTGATGAGCGTCTTGATTTGAGTTAGATATGGCTTTATTAGGTGGGGCGAGAATTGAAACTATTAGTTCACTTGTGTGTTCTGTTTTTATCTTTATTTATGCTCTTTAAATTCTGCACTTTATTTTGAGTTACTTTATCCTTTTTTTTGTATTTACTTTTCAGCCCTTTAATTTCCTGCATTTTTATTTCCTGTCATTTACTTTTCTGCACTTCAATTTCAGTATTTCAATTCAGTTATTTAATTTCAGTTTTTGTAATTTTAATATTGTTAAAGATAAAAAGGGTCTTGTAATTTCTTTTTGACAGATTAAACTGTCAGTTTTTAACCCTCAATTTAGGATCACATTATCCAAATTTTTTATCATTTTTTAAATCATATTTTAATTTATTTTATAATTTATGGGAGATTAAATACATCAACATTTCTACATCATCAAACATAAATAAAAAATACCGCCTTAAAGCGACAGGGACCAATCAGCAGAGGGGAGAGAACGGTGATGAATGCTTTTCTAGGTCAATAAATTAGTGATCACCCCCTCCCCTACTTCTTACGGTCTACTACTACAGAGCAAAGGAAAGCAAATCATTCTGATAAAACCAGATAAGAGTGTCTTGGGTTGTGGGTATCAGAAATGGAGCCTATTGAAGTAGTCAGACCAGATTTATCCCACCAATCAAGAACTTATCCTTTTCCAGGAGGTGAAAAGACTTAACCTTCTTTCTCTGTGCGTACGGTTCTTGAGGCCAACCTCCCCAGTTGTTTTGTAAGTATCATCAACCAAACAAAAACAAAAATGATTTCTATCTGCCTTGTGCAAGATGCTCGCTCTAACTGTTAGTTTTCTTCTGCAGGGCTTCCTGGAGTTCGGCATGGTGAAAAATGGTGCAACTTTTACTGTGCACCTGATTATATGGAAGATAGCACCGAACGAACGCCTTAATCAACTGACTGAGAGGGGATACTGCAACGATTCTGTTAAACTAGTAACTAAGATGGGATACTGGAAAATAAGTGGTAAACCTTATTTTATCAAAGCAAAAAGAAGCAAGATTGGTCTCAAAAGGACTCTCGTGTTCTATAAACGTTCCCATTGTTCCAAGGAGATTAGGACTAGCTGGGTCATGCATGTGTTCGTTATTAGATTCGATCCTTCTTTTAAGGTATATTCTTTGATATTTCTTATTTATTTTATTGTACTCTTTCCTTTTGAATTGAGATATGATCCGATTAGTCAACCTGAGATCTTAAAATATATATAGCTTATGTACACTTGCTTTGCGCCACTAGATTGTATGTAAGTTAGGTCGTTGAGTTCTTGGTGATAGCTAATTTAGGTGCTAAGATAAATAGAACTACAGGAACTCCTGGGATAAAGTAAATCTCACTTAGATTGGGAAATTTTGGGAATGGGATATGAGGAAGGGTTATAAGTATCAGATTAAAAAAATGAAAAAAAAAATTCTATTTTCATTTCTTAGAGGTGATTTATGTGAAGTTATGCAAGAAATATTGATTTTGTTCAACTCCAACCACTAATATTAGTCCAAACTTTTATTCACTTTAGTTTGTATATGGGTTATTGATGAATGAGAATGTTTTGTTTATTTTCTACTATAAGCTTGTTTAGTAGTATCGAGCCAGTCTTGATAAATTTTAGCTATTGATGGATAACATTTACAAATAAGGAGCTCATTTTATTTTGACCCTTCATTCATGCAGGCGGATTTCGTTTTTTGTCGTGTAAAATGGAATAAAGATAAGAAGTCTTGTGTCTCAACCAAAAATGAAGATAAACGAGCTAATAAGAAGTCTCGTACCTCAACCAAAAACAGAAACAGACAAGCTAAGAGGGTGCTTGTCTCATTTGATGATGAAGCCCGACCAAGTCACTATGTGACTTTTATTGATGGAATTAGAAATCGTGTTGTTGAAAACACTTATACAGAATCACAATGTGATTCGATTTCTAATAGAAATCATGTTGCAGAAAATATTTCTCCCAGAGTCTGCCAGTACCAACTTGCGATTCAACTTCTAATTCTGGACACAAAGTTGCCGAAGCTCCAGAATATACGTTGCAGGTGGATCCTGTACCACTTGCAACACCAAGTGCGCTTAGTGTGCTGGATCAGACCTCTTCCTTGACAGTGCAGTCAGTAAAATCTCCGGCTCTGGAATATAGTTCGCAGGTGGATCCTCAACTACTTGCAAAACGGAGTGCGTTCACTGGCTATAGTGGTCCGGATCAAACCCCTTTCTCCGCACATCCCGAAAAGGAATTCTCATATTCTATTGTCACTAATAGTGACAACAATTTTTTGACTTATCCTCTTGGCTTTGAGTGGGAAGAGCACTTCATTTTGGACGCACCATGTGCCCTAGTGAAGAAACTGCACACACTACTCCTCTCTACCTCAACTCATCAAAGTCAGCGAGAGGATTTTGTGGTGGGGATATCAGTGATTCTGACACTGAAACCTTCCTTTCACGTGTATCTAACATTTTTCAGTATTAATCCTTCCGAGGCATGTTGAAACCCCATTTAGATTCTGTAGGAGAATGTTATTACCATTGACATTGTAATAAATTCACTCATGTTTGTTGTATTTCGATATGTGTACTTCTGGAACACTTAACATCTTTTTGGAGTTGGTTGTCTAGAGCACTTGAAAACTCCATTTGTTTGTTACTCTTGATATGTAATAATCTAGACGAGTGTGGAAACTTAAAGCTTTGTTTAGTTGGAATGCTTTTTCAAAAGAGTATCAAACAGATTCAACTGTCCATGGATCTAATTAAACGTAACTGTGTAGGACTATCCTTTTGTGTCCATAAATGGTATAAGGAAAAAAATGGTTTCTTTTATCATGGGGCCTTTGCGTAAGATTTTCCTTGTGTACTTTAGAATTCAGATCAATAATATTGAGCTACTTCGTCAAAATTTTCTCCTAGCAGAACCTGCAAAGCTCAATATTAACCAAAATCTTACAAATTCACGTTACAGAATCTGGAATGAAAAACTAAAGGGTCAGGGGCGGACTGGCGGATCCAACCATGTAAACATGGAGGGTTAATTTTTGAAATCCAATGAGGAGGTCTAAAGGGATACATCTTCATAAATTTGAGGTTATTATTTTCAGATTCCTTAAAACCATGACTAAAATTAGGGGATTTTAATGACAAATGACCCATTTTTTTAAAATTTTGACCACATTAACCATCCTTCATCAAGCGTTTGATGAAGGCACTGCTAGACACTAGTGGACGTTGGATATTAACACTATCGAACGTCAAACAAAGATCTCATGTTATAAAATAAATAAATAAATAAATCTGAATCAATTTTCAACTCTCTCTCTTAATTTTGGTCCCTATCTAAAATTTTTTCTACTATAAATTTAAAATTTAATAAGTAGGGTAAAATAAAACTATTTTAAGTTGAGGGAGTGCTAATAATACTTTCTCCTTCACTTTATGTTTTTTTTTCACCATTTGTATATCAAATTTTAATTAAATTATAATAAGGAAGAAAGTATTTAATTAAATTAACTATCAATTATTAAAATTTAAGATCAGATATGATTATTTTGAAAACAAAAAAAAAAACAAAAAAGGTAAAGAAAGTAAAAAAAGTGTTATCGCTTGTTCAGTCATTCCTATACATTGGAGGGGAAAAATGTGGTGATTGGTGACAGCTTTTAGTGCACCAAATTACTGTTACCGTTGTAAAAAGATGGCTGCACTTGAAATTGGGGAGAATATGGAGCAGAATTTTCTTCAATTTGAACCTNAACACTACACGAAGGACCACTGACCATTTTTTGTGATTGCCAGAACTTACATCCACCGGGAAATTTTCTTATTACCTGTTGTGTTTTTGTAGCTGTGTGTTGCAAAATTGAGTGGTATTTAGTGGAGGAAGAGACAAAAGAAACCATTGTTCTCGTCATTCTTTCAGTTGGAGTTATTCTGGTACTGAGTTCATGTGAGTTTATAGGTTTGATTTTCAGAAGGTTTTTCTTTTGTGATTCTAAAATGCAAAAAAAAAAAAAAAAAAAAAAAAAAAAAAAAAAAAAAAAAAAAATTNAAAAAAAAAAAAAAAAAAAAAAAAAAAAAACTAACAAACATTCATTTTCCTTGGTGAAATTTTCATCCTTGTGTGAGACATTCTGATATTCCATTTTTTCTTTTAATATCTGTGAATGTGAGAGCTGATTATCGTTCATCCGTGACTTGGGGTCACCTTGGTTTGTGGATAAGTTGTGGAGACAATCGTGGAAAAGTTAACGATATCAGGCCAGAAGCTTGTAGATATGGAAATGCAAGATATTCCAACAACTTTTCATTCAACAAGAAAGTAAATATGTTTAGATGCCAAGGATGGAACATAATTAGCCAAAGTTGCCCCCCTAGAAATTGAGATACATTGTGGTCCTGAAAAGTATTTTCAATCACGTCAGTCGTCCGACGCGAATATGAGTAGAAACGAGGAAGAAGATTCTAGTAGTAGCAGGAACGCAACGCGTTAAGGGGCACNTTATTAGTAGTCGCAATTAGCAAAGCAAAGCAGCTTGCGAAAGAAGGGGACATATGATGATAACTCAGCTCTATTCTAATCAGTTGGAGAAGAAGATTCTAGAGCCAGACTAAGTGGAAGAGAAGATTCTAGAGCTACACCAAGTAAAAGCAAAGCAGAACAAAACATTACTAGTAAAGACACAAAATTACAAATCATGGATGATCTGATTTCTTATATTATCGACCAACATTGTATATTGTTGAACATCAAACAAAGGATAATAACAACAAAATTTTTAAGACATGGATTGTCTCTTAATCACACTCTTTAGTTTTGTTCTATAACTGAAATTTTTTTATTCGAATACGAAAAATAAGAAATACTTGTTATACAGTAACAGTAGTCTACTGTACATCATTGAGGGATTCTCACGCGTTTGTACAATTGTAAACTCACATAATGTATCACTTTTCGGGTATAAATAATTGATCATGTCCTCCACTCAACTCGGCTTCTAATTAAGCAAATTCTTCCCATCCAAGCAGAGGTTGACCCAGCTCGTACACTTTACTTGTTACTGTTACTGTCACTGTTACTGCTGCTTTGTTTTGTATTGAAAATCAGAAATGGGCAGTCTTGTGGGATGCATATTCCATTTTCTTCAGGTACACATCATCAAGTTTCTGAGGCAGAAGAGGCTTGATCCTCGTATCTCTATCCGGGAGGTTAATGAGGTTGACATCTACAAGTTCGATCCTTTCGAGTTGCCTGGTAAGTGGGTTCATCTTCATTTCAGCTTTCACTTCGCAACACAATCAGTTTAGTAGTTTAATTGTATTGTTTCTTGTGATGCAGGGCTTTCAGAATGTCAGTCAGATGACCAAGTGTGGTACTTTTTCTCCGAGCCGTTTTATAGGAATGTTTCGAGTAAGAAACCTCACAGAGCCCGAGCTGCCGGGGCAGGTTACTGGAAAAGCACTGGCCAAGGTTGTGACATCAGAGACAGAAACTGCAACATACTCGGTAGCAAAAGAACTTTGGTTTTCTATAAACGTGAGCGTGGTCGTCCTTCCAAGGAGACCAAGACTAACTGGGTCATGCATGAGTTCTATATTGATGACAGTCCTTGTTACAAGGTTTGTTTTTTTGTGGTCTATAACTTCTTATTTATTTATTTTTTTTAGTGGTTGAACACTTGCATTTATTTTGAACTTCATTACTTTTAATGTATTGTCTTTGTTTCCTCGATATGATGATGATGAATTATCTATGCAATGCAAACTTTTGTTAATTGATGAAAGACTGCATAATTAGCTCCTCTTGATTGATTGTCACTGCTTGAAGATTGAAGTTATTAGGGAGCGTAGAAGAATCTAGATTTCAATTTAGTTGCGTTTTGATTAGGCACCTAAAGTATCAGAGCCTACAGGTTTTTTTTCGTGTCATCTGTTATTTTTAGACGTGTGGACATGTACACCATTAGTATATATGTCAGTTTTCTGGTTGAGAGTGATATTCCTGGAAATTATACAAGAAATTGTGAGCTTTGCTCTTATCTTCAACCACAAACTTTTGTGCAAAACCATTACTAATCTCGCTATGAGAATATGTCCGTATGTGAGTTGTTTTGATGAATGATTGTCATGTTATTTTGTTTTCTCCTATAAGCAGCGTAGTGGAAGTTCTGATGAAAATTTGGTGTCGTTGCAAAATATTGATAGTCCAGCATTTTAGAGAGTGAACTCATTTTGCTTTTACCTTTCATTTTATTTTTTTATTTTTTGTAGAAGAATTTTGTTTTCTGTTACATAGAAAAACAACAAAATAAAAAGCCTAGTGTTTCAACTCCTGGTGATGGTCAACCAAGTTCCAGCTTGGCTTCTGATTCTATAAATCACTTTATAGAAGACACCCATACTGAGGTCAGATAGAGCATGTCTTATGAGCACGGTTATACATGTGTGAATGAGAAAGTCCAGGCTTTATACTTTTTTGTCTATGGTTCTTGCTTCAGGGACAATCTCAGGAACTACCCAGTCACCCTTTGATTTCCGATACTGCAAATCCTGTTACAGAAAACACTTATACAGAGGTGAGATGGAGCATGCCTGATGGGTAGTTTTGAACATCAACTTAATATTTATAGCGCGCTAGAATTATATTTCACAACTAAATTTATCTGTCTATCATACTTGATTCAGGGAGCACAGCAGCCAGTATCAAGTCAAAATTTGGTTTCTAATTCTAGAAATCATGTTTCAGAAATTATTTTTCCAATGGTGAGGAAGAGTATGCCTTATGGCTTTCATATGACATAACTTATACGTACGATACATGAAAAGTTTTCATAATTAACGCTTGTCTGTCTATTATTCCTATTTCAGGTAGACTCTTATCAAGCAAGAAGTCAAAATTTGGATTCTGATTCGAGCTATCATGTTGCTGAAATTTTATTTCCAATGGTGAGAGTATGCCATACTATAGTTTTTTTATCAGCTTATACATATGGAAAAATGAAAAATGTATTGAGACCTATTCTTATTTGTCTGTTGTTCTTCTTTCAGGTAAAATCTCAAGTACTACAAGGCCAGAATCTGGCTTCTGATCCAGCAAATCATGTTCCAGAAAATATTGTTTCAGGAGTAAGGCAGATTATGGTAGTTTTGGTATGAACTTTGGTATGAACTTTTGCGTGACATATCTGCAACTAAAATTTGTTTGTCCACAATTCTTACTTTAGGTTGAACTTGACCAGCTATTGTCAAGTCACAATATGGTTTTTGATTCGGGAAATCATATGGCAGAAAACACTTCTTTAATGGTGAGGAAGAGTATGCCTCATTGTAGTTTATAAACCAACTTATGGTACATGAAAACATTTTCCCACTTACTGCTTGTTTGTTTATGATAACGTACTTCAGGTGGAACCTCAGGCAGTCTCGCCTTGTAATTTGGTTTCTCAGTTTGGAAATCATGTTGCGGAAAATAGTTTTCCAAGGGTAAGAGTATGGCTTATAGTAGTTTCTAGTACAAACTTGTACATTATACTTATGGTGCACGACTAATGCGTGTTTGTCTATGATTCTTACTTCAGGTAGCACCTCAACTACCATTACGTCAAGATATGATTTTTGATTCAAAAAATCATGTTGCAGAAAATACTTCCTGTGTGGCGATGAAGAGTATGCCTTATAGTAGTTCTGAGCATCAACCACCGGTACATGAAAAACATATTAAAAATTTGATTTCTGATTCAAGAAATGATGTTACAGAAATAATATACTTGTACATATGGTCGCATCAGACACTTATTGAAAACTAATGTTTTTTTTGTTTGTTGGTCGTACTTCAGGTAGATCTTCAACTACCATCGAGTGAATATGTGGTTTCTGACTCAACAAATCATGCTGCTGAAAATACTTGTTCAAAGGTAAGGAAAAATATGCCTTATGGTACTTTTCTTTATCAACTAATACATGTTTTTGTCAAAGAACATATATATCTAGAACTAATACTTCTTTGTTTGTGTTTCTTACTTTAGGTAGACTCTACACAACCTACAGATATTGTTGCATTGGATGGCTGTAATGGGCTGAATTTCAGCTCTTCCTCTGCACCGCAGATGCCAATTAATCCAGAACAGGGATCTCAATTTGATGGTGAGCATGAAGCTGTTGCGAATTTACTACAGGATTTCCAGGATGAAAATACTCATGAAGGAACTGGACAGACTCTTCCTGCTGATACAGATGCTGAAACAACTGCTATGATAGAAGAGCTATACGAGGACATTCCTCCTATAGACTATGTCAACCATAATCAAGTTTATGTAGGGGGAATGCCATTATTATTAACACTATGAATGCTTCACTCATGCTTTACTGTATTGCAGCTCTGTAATATTTGAGAATAATGGTTACATCTTTGTGAACCTCGTTGTTTAAAAACACTTGAAAACAAAACTAGTCATTTCATGTCTTTATGTAGCAGTGTGGCCAAGTTCTGGAAACTTGGAGTTTCCTTAATGGGAATGCCCGCTTCGAAAGAGCAAAAATTTGTAATTATTGTAATGAACCTGCAAAGCTGAATATTGGTTAAAATCCCTTGGTCTCGCAGGAATGTGCTCCAAAAAGATTCCAATTGCTTGGTTAAACTATGAAAACAACATCTGTAGTTGACATATGATATTCCACTGAACCTTCGATTGAAGCCTCAATAGAGGACTAGTAAATGATTTTTGTTTGCAGGCTGGATAAGCTGTAGGGCATGTTAATAAATGTCGATATTATAAAATTTATGAAAGTTTCTCTTATAAGTGCTTGCCTTGTATTATACTATAAGATTTAAAACTTGTAATCTCGAAATCATAGAAGAAGAAGAATAACATTATTGTTATCAAGAATTTATTCTCGGCTGATGGCGAATGACATGAGAGATGAAACCAATTTTCGCATGCCTAACATGGTAATTTCTCAACCATTTTAAATAGTAGTAAGTGGCGTTTGGAAGTGAGAGAAATGAGATCAATAGAAGGCGACAAACAAGATACAACTTCTGGAGGAAGGGCGAGGATAGATAGATTTACAAATTTCTTTCAACTTTAAACAACCTTTTCAAACAAGTTGACACCAAAAGTGGGAATGGCGGTGGTGGGGTCCAAGTTTCAATTTGTTTCCGTTACTCTCTGTTTCCCATTTTTATCATTTTCTTTTTGTAATTATTAAAATATCATTATCTTCTTCTTAGCATGTCCTCCATCAAACCCTAACGACGTTATAACTTTTCAGTAACGGAAATGCTTTTTAAATCACAAAACTTTTTACAAAATTATTGATCTTATACAGAAACTAGAAAACTCCTTCTATCTTTCTTTTTTTTTTTTTTTGCTTTTTTTTAAAATTATTTAGCTTTAAAAAAATAATTTAAATATTATATCTATTATTATTCGGTATCTTGTTCGGTCTAATAAACGTGAAAGATTAACGGCGTGAGAGTTCTGAAATCTGACATAGGGACCAATCACAGTCTCCAATATGTAATGGATATAAATAGGTGTCACCCGGCCAGTTTGCATAGCAAATTCTGATTCTCTCCCATCGAGCCCCGCAACGGCAAAGCTGGCTCCGTCTTCTCAGATTTGGCAATTTACTCTTCTGAATCAGAAATGGGTAATTTTGTGAAATTTCGATCCCGTTCAAGTGAGGATGAAAGTGAGGAAATCATCATCACCCTTTTGATTGACCCTGATTTCTCTGTCCAATCCTTCGCGCAAGTCTTTGATTTACCAGGTAAGTTTTTTCAATTCTTGCACATATGTAAATGTTACTATATCTCTGAATATGTTTTTGTTTTTGTTTTGGTTTTGATGCAGGTCTTCACGAAATTAGGTGGCATAATACCAAAAGCGAACTTCTCTGCCCCGTTTCTGAAGATGGTGGTAAAATGAGGGCTTTCTGCAAAAATTATCATGTTTCTGGGATGCAGAAGAGTGTTTGGATGATGAGCGACCTTCGTGTTAACTGCAGCATTCTTTCTAAGGTAGATGTTCATTTTCTAAATGGTTATGCTTTTGGCTTTGTTTTGGACTCCATTCTTATTATAGGTTTTTTTTATTTCCTTGCTTTAGTGTTGAAATGTGTATCTGAGTTAAATCTTCTGATAATTTTCGTGTTTGGTAGACTATGCTGAATTTAGCGACTGCATAATTAGTTCGTTTTAGTTGATTGTGTTTATGTCATTGGTTGAAGATTGAAGGGATTGACGAGAGTCTTGATTTGAGTTGGATATCGCTTGATTAGGTAGGGCAAGTATTGAAAACTATTAGTTTGTGTGGTCTGTTTTTATGTGGGCAGTTATGCAATTATAGTTTATCCGAATTATGTACTTTGGTTTCTACTCCAGCAAACAATATGTTCCAAAAACATTTTTGTTGTCATAAGGAGAGTTTAGACTGTATAAGAGTTATTTTGTTGTTTGAGACATGGGAACAAAACCGAATAACTAGTCTAATCTTTCAAACGGTCATCTAATCAACCAAATCACCATTTGAAATCTGATTGGAAAAATATTGTTGTAGAAAATACTATTCACATTAAAAAGTGTGCTTTATGAATAGTTTTTGATACTAAGTTATAAAATGTGGTGAATGAGAGACATATCAGAAATTAATAATTGTAATAATTTTTTTCGATGGTGTTTCTTACTCCAGGTTGAATCTCTACATCCACTACAACTATCTTCAACTTCTGTCCCCAGAAATCATGTTGCAGAAAATACCTGTTCATGGGTGAGAATGAGTATGAATAGCAGTTTGTACTTACATTTATATTATGTGAAAAACATAACCTAATTGCTTAATCATATGCGTTTCTTACTTTAGATTGAGCCCTTCAAGCAACCCACCCACTTACGAAATCATGTTGCAGAAAATAGAAATCATGTTGCAGAAAATACTTTTGTATGGGTGAGAAGACATGTCTTATGCACTGTTTCAACATCAGATTTCATATTTACTGTGTGAGAATCATTCTTAGAGATAATGTTTCTTTGTCTATCTGTGGCTCAGGTTGCATGTCAACAACTGTCAAGAAGTCATGTTGCAGAAAATATGTTTTCAGAGGTGAGAAAAAGCGTTGGCCTATGGAGAGTTTTGGTTATATAGTGAACATGTTCAAAATTAAATCTTCTTTCTTTTATGGGTTCTTACTTTAGGTAGTAGTTTAGGTAGAAGCTCAACAATTACCGATTATTATAGAAAATCTTATGTAAGAAATACTAACATGATTGATAACCAATAACTAATGTATTTTCCAAGTTAATGCTATAATAACTAATGCATGTGGGATCTTACGGGTGTTAATACTTGTTTGTTTGCAATTCTTACTGAAAGTAAAACCTTATTTGTTGGTGATTTTTATTTCAGGTAGAACCTCAACTAATGCCAAGTTACCGATCCACCCATCAATAGTGAGAATTATATTATTAAAAATATTTCTCCAAAGGTATAGGCAGTTCCCAGTATAAATATATTTAGAGCATTAGAGCATAACCAAAGCTCGGCTACTGATGGATAATATTTACAAATAAAGAGCTCATTCCATTTTTACGTTTAATTCATGTAGGGGGATTTCGTTTTGTGTCGTGTTAAATGGAAACAAGATAAGAAGCCTCGTACCTCAACCAAAAATGAAAACAGACTAAGAAGGCTCGTGTCCGTGATAGAAATCATGTTGCAGAAAATATTTCTCCAGAATCGCTGCCACTATGAAGTTGCGATTCGACTTCTAGTTCTGGACTCCAAGTTTCAGAAGCTCCAGAAGATACTTCCGCAGGTGGATCCTCTACCACTTGCAGTGTCAGCCAGGGGATTTTATGGACGGGATCTCAGTGATGTCGACACTGAAACTTTCCTTTCATGCGTATCTAGATTTTTCAAATTTAATACCTCCGAGGCATGTGTAAATCCCACTTAGATTCTGTAGCAGAATGTTATTTCCATTGGCCTTGTAATAAACTCAACTCTTGTTTGTTGTATTACGATGTCTGTACTTTGAGAACAGTTTTATCCTTTTGGAGTTAGTTGTCTAGAACACTTGGAAACTCCATTTGTTTGTTATTATTGATATGTTGTAATATAACTAAGTTGTGGAAACTTCCAGCTGTGTTTAATTGCAATGCTTATTCAAAAGAGTACCAATAACTATGTCTAACTACCCTCTTCTATACATAAATGGTAGAACGGTAAAAATGGTTTCTTTCATCATAAAATATTTGCAGTAGATTTTATTTGTATGCTTCAGATCTATCTTCTTGAGCAGAACAACTTTTCCTCCTAGCAGAAGAACTGGCAAAGCTTAATATCAGCAACAATCTCACAGCTTCATATTACAGGAACTCTCCTACTTCCTAAAATATTCGAATTGCAGAGTGAACTTTCACGCAAAGCAGTATGTAGGGGGGTAAAAACTACAGGGTCGGGGGCAGAGCGAGCCTCGTGGACTTGGAGGGTTATCTTGTGAAATCCAACGAGTAGTAGGGCTTCCTCATAAAACTTGGGGTTTACTATGAAATCCAACAAGTATTTTACAGTGAAAAGGGGAAATAACCTTAGCAATTGAATAGATCCGCCTTTGCACTAGGATAGCCCACCCCACCTCGGGCCGGGCCGAGCCTGAAGCCGATGCTAGCCAACAAGTTTGATCAGCCATTACATGGATCTTACAACTGAACTTACAGTATGACTTCATACAATTAGCTATTGTTATTGTTTGTCAAACTTGCTCAAATTTGGACAAAATCAAGATCATATGAAACAGATTTAAAGGGTAGAAGAAGAAAGCAAATTGTGAAAGAAGGGCGAGAGGAAAGGACCTGGAAGTTGTAGAGAAAAGATTATAACTAGATTCCCTGTAGACTTAAAAATCATATTTAGAAGATTCTAGTTAGATGTTACTGTATTCTCCAATTGAGAAATGAGAAGGAAGGGCACTCACAAGTCCTCAACGTGTAAAGTGCACATTCTAAAATCAACAGTCAAAAACGATGGCGACATACCGAAAGGAGTCATGGAAAAGGGGATCTCGTAGCCCAGGTGGGACTCCTTTTAGATTACTTGGGGAGAAGTTTTGTACACAGTATAACTTTGAAGAAGATTTTAAAGTAAAAAAATTACAGTAATGGACTAAATCAAGAGTTACCTCCGAGTTAAGATTAATTCTTTTATTTAATGTTTCCACTGTTTTACATCATTTTTCAAGCGCCTGTAATATATTATTATATGTATATCAACATATCTCCATCATCAAACATCACCAGAAGAACACCGCGTCAAAACCACGTCGATACTTGGACCAATCAGCGGAGGGTAGAGAATCGCTGAGTAATGCTTTTCTGAGTACATATATATAAGAAATGCTCGTTATAAGAAATGCTCGTACACTCTTCTTCTTACGATCTAAAGAGCAAACCAAAGCTAAAGCTAATCATTCTCATCAAACCAGATGATATCAGAAATGGAAGCTATCGATGAAGTCAGATTTTATAGTATTGAAGGAGTCAGATTTTATCCCACCGATGAAGAGCTCATCGATCTTCTCAAGGCAAAGAGACTTGACCCTGGTTTCTCTGTCCAAATGATTCTTAAGACCAATATCTACCAACTCGAACCTCCGCAGTTGTCTGGTAAGTATTATCAATAATACCCCTTTGATTTTACCTCCCTTTTCAAGGATGCTCTGCTCTAATCTAACTGTAAGCTTTGTTCTGGTTGGGTAGACAAATGGCGTCGTGAAACTCGGCCTGATGAAAAATGGTGCAACTTTTACTGTGTACCTGATTATATGAAAGATAGCAGGAAACGCCTTAATCAACTGACTGAGACAGGATACTGCAACGATTCTGTTAAACGAGCAACTAAGATGGGATACTGGAAAGCAACTGGTAAACCTCGTTCTATCAAAGCAAAAAGAAGCAAGAAGGAGATTGGTCTCAAAAGAACTCTTGTTTTCTATGAACGTTCCCGTGGTTCTAAGGAGATTAGGACTAACTGGGTCATGCGTGAGTTCGTTGTTAGATATGATCCTTCTTTTAAGGTATAGGCTTTGTTATTTCTTATCTATTTTATTATATGCTTACCTTTGGTTTCAACTTCATTAATTATCTTTTTTTTTCCTTGTTTCAATGATGAATTATCTGTACAATCTAACTAATTTTCGTATTATATAGTATATACTATGTTGAATGTACTGAAAGGCTGCGTAATTTAGCTTCTCTTGATAGGTTATGTTTGTGTTACTGGATGAGGATTGGAGTGATTGATTAACTTGCTAGAATCTTGGTTTTGAATTGAGATATCATTCGATTTATTAGTCACATGAGATATTAAAAGCTGATTTGTATACTGTCTTCTGAGACATGCTTTGCCTTGCCATTAGATTATATATCAGTTGGGTAGTTGAGTTCTTGGTGCTACCTAATTTTGGTATTAAAATAAAAATAACTACAAAGTCCTGAGATCGTGTAAAGCTCACTTAGATTGGAAAATTTTGGAATTGGGATTTGGGGAAGGGCTATATATAAGATTCAGAAAAAAAAAAAAAAAAAAAAAAAAAAAAAGTATAATNAATAAAAAAAAAAAAAAAAAAAAAAAAAAAAAGTCTAATGAAAGACTTTTCTACTTTCATTTCCTAGAGGTTATCTCCTTGAAATTAGCTAAGAAATTCTGATTTGTTCAACTCCAACCACAAATACTGGTCCACACTTTTATGCACTTGAGTATAATATGAGTTATTTTGATGAATGAGAATCTGTTCATTTCTCTAATAGAAGTTGATAAGTAGTATTTGGCCTGTGTTAATGAAATGCTGCTATTGATGGATAATATCTACTAATAAGGAGCTCATTTCATTTTGACCTTCAATTCATGCAGAAGGATTTCGTTTTGTGTCGTATAAAAAGAAAACCAGAGAGGAAGCATTGTATTTCAACCAAAAATAAGAAGCGACATATTTCAACCAAAAATGAAGAGAGACGATCGAAGAAGTCTCGTGTCTCAATTAATGATGAAGCTCAACTAAGTTATGATTTGGCTTTTGATGATAGAATTCATGATCCGCATTGGATTTCTTATTCTAGAGATCTTGTATTGGAAAACGCTTCTCCAGAATCACAATGCAATTCGATTTCTAATACGAGTCATGTTGCGGAAAATATTTCTCCAGAATTGCGATCACTACCAAGTTGTGATTCAATTTCTAACTCTGGACA
>JANLJB010003133.1:43463-109399 GCA_026212285.1 Bursera cuneata
GCAGGTGGATCCTCTGCAATTTGCAGAACTGACTGCACTCAATGGCTGTAGTGGGCTAGGTCAGACCTCTATCTTCGCACTGCAAAATCCAGAATCGCAGCCACTATCAAGTTGCGATTCAATTTCTAATTCTGGACAGCATGCTGCAGAGACTCCAGAATATATTTCGCYGGTGGATCCTCTACCAGTCGCAAAACCAAGTGTGCCTAGTGGCTGTGGTGGCCTGGATCGGAGCTCGTTCTCCGCACTGCCCTCATCAATATATGCAGAACAGGGATCGTCATATTCTAGTGTCACTAATAGGGACGTGCTGAATTATGCTCTTGGCATTCAGCAGGAATTCATTTTTCATAATTCTGGGCACCATGTTGCAGAAGCTCCAGAATATACTTTGCAGGTGGATCCTCTGCTATTTGCAGAACTGTCTGCACTCAATGGCTGTAGTGGGCTAGGTCAGACCTCTATCTTTGCACTGCAACATCCAGGATCGCAGCCACTATCAAGTTGCGATTCAATTTCTAATTCTGGACAGCATGCTGCAGAGACTTCAGAGTATACTTCGCAGGTGGATCCTCTACCAGTCGCAAAACCAAGTGTTCCTATTGGCTGTGGTGGCCTGGATCAGAACTCTTTCTCCGCAATATATCCAGAACTGAGATCCTCATATTCTAGTGTCACTAATAGTGACGTGCTGAATTCTGCTCTTGGCATTGAGCAGGAATTCATTTTTAATCCTCCATGTACTGTCCAGGATGAATGCCCTGGTGAAGAAACTGGATACAGTGCTCCTCCTCTCTACCTCAATTCATCAAAGTCAGCCGGAGGATTTTTTGGAGGGGATATCAATGACTTCTTTCAACATTAATACCTCGGAGGCATGTGTAAACCCCAGTTAAATTCTGTAGGAGAATGTTTTTACTATTGACATTGTAATAATGTTACTCATGTTTGTTGTATTCTGACGTCTGTACTTTGAGAACACTTTTATTTTTTGGAGTTAGTTGTCTAGAACACTTCAACTCATTTCTTTGTCACGAACTTGTGGAAACTTCAAGCTTTGTTTAATTGGAATGCTTGTACAAGTGTACCAACAGTTGCAACTGTCCATGGATATAATGTAACCATGTAACACGACCGTCTTCTGTATATGAATTGTAGAAGGGGAATAATATTTTCTTTTATCATGAGAACTTTCCGTTAGATTCTTTGGAATGCTTGTTCAAGAGTACCAACAGATTCTGTAGAGGAAAGTTATTATTAGTAACAGTAACTGTAATATTGCTTCAATTGTACTACACTATATTCTGATAATCTCTGTAATCTTCCTGCGATAAATAGTTAATCTTTTTGGTCCTTTTTTAAATCACTTGAACTCAATTTGTCCTGCGATAAATAGTTAATCTTTTTGGTCCTTTTTTAAATCACTTGAACTCAATTTGTCCTTCATATCTATATGTCACACCAAGTTCTTGGAACTTCGGGCTTTTTCAATGGGAATGCATTGTCAAAAGACTACTAGCATTTGTAAATTGTTCTTGGATCTAATGCAAGACCAACCCTTTTCCATAGTAAAGGACAGAATGGTCTCTTAATCATGAGATTTTTGCACTAGAGCCCTCTTGAGCTAGTAAAAGTTGTTCTTAACAGAAGAACCTGCAAAGCTCAATATCAATGAACCGCCTTGAGCTAGTGCCCCTAAGTGACTTCAATTTCTGGGTAAAGTTTCAAGCAAACCAATATCTAGAGAATTTCAAGGTCAGAAGCTTTTCGCATCCTATTACTTAGCTCAAGCAACAAAACATTTACTTTGAATCTTCCATCACTCTTATTTAAGGTTTGACAATTAGACCTATAAATATTTGAACATTTTCTTTCATAAACTAGTTTTTTAGGATGGGTTCTATCCAATATGTACATGTATCATACTAGTTGGATGAGGCTAGAAATCTAATTGACCAAATTATAAATATTTATCAGATAATCTTCTATTAGCCTATTCCCTCTAAGTGGGTTATTTACTCGTATTTTGATTCATTATAGACTTAAAAATCATAGCATAATATAGTCAAAAGGAAAAATGACATCATCTTAGTGGGCATGTAACATCCAAAGGAAAGAACAAAAGGGGATGCAGAAGATTCTAGTTACCATTGAAACTGCTTCTAAAAGAAGGCAATACGTGGCTTTTCAATTTTCCAATGGAGAAATGAGGAGACTCTCCAAGTCCTCGAGTCAAAAATGGAAATTCTAAATTCAAACAGTTAAAAAGGATGGTGACATGACGATAGGAATCATGGAAAGCAGATCAACCAGGTGCGAATCCTTTTAGATTACTTGGAGAGAAAGTTTGAACACAGTATTATCTTTTTTTTTTTTTTTCGAGAAATTTGAAATAACCAAATCTGAGGAAAGTTCTTTAAAAAATAACTAATTTATTTATTTATTTAAATTCAGATAAATAATAATTATATTTTGATAAATTAAAATGATTATTTGACAAATAAAATGACGATCCAATAATTAAAATAATTGTTCGTCGAATAAAATGATTATTCAGTTAATTAAAATAATTATTTATTGAACTAAAATGATTATTTGACGAGTTTAAATAACTGTCTAACGATTAAAATAATTATCTAAAATATTAAAATGATTGTCTTATGAGTCAAAATGACTATTTGATAAACTAAAATAAGTATATGATGAACCGAAATAACTATATGACTAATCAAAAAGATTATCTGACGAATCAAAAAAGTAATTTGATAAATTTTTTAATGTGTATCTAATTAAAAAGTATTAGAATAGAGAAAATATATTTATAAAATATATATGAAAAGATATAAACATCATAAAATTAGAATTGCGTAAAAAAATTAATAAAAATAATGACCACAATTATTTTGTAAAGGCCTCTTCAAATGGGTTATTTTAATAAACTTTTCTTCTTTTTTTTTTTTTTTCTTAGGAAAAAAAAAGTAATTTTAATATTGTAAAGAAGATAAACACATCACCATTTCTCCATCATCAAGTGTCACCTCAAGAACACCGCGGCAAAACCACGTCAAGAATTGGACCAATCAGCCGCGGGGAGAGAATTATTGAGCAATGCTTTTCTGGGTACATAATAAAAGAGTAATCATCAACTCCCCTTCTTCTTACAGGCTACTACAGAGCAGAGCAAAGCAAAGCAAATCATTCTCATCAATCCAGATCAGAAATGGAGGCTATCGAAGGGGTTAGATTTTATGCTATTGAAGGAGTCAGATTTTATCCCACCGATCAAGAACTCATCGGTTTACTGGAAGAAAAGAGACTTGACCCTTCTTTCTCTGTGCATACGATTCTTGAGACTAATATTTACAAATACGAACCTCCCCAATTGTTTGGTAAGTATCATCGACAAAACAAAACCAAAAATGATTTCTTTCTACCTTGTCAAGGATGCTCTAACTGTTCTGTTCTGGGCGTGGTGCAGGGCTTCCTGGAGTTCGGCAGGATGAAAAGTGGTGCAACTTTTTCTGTGCACCTGAATATTTGAAAGGTAACAGCGAACGTCTTAAAATATTGACTGAGACGGGATACTGCAGCGATCATGTTAGACGATCAACTAAGACGGGAACCTGGAAAAAAACTGGTGACGCTCGTCTCATTAAAGCAAAAAGAAGCAAGGAGGAGATTGGTCTGAAAAGAACTCTCGTCTTCTATGAAAGTTCCCCTGGTTCTAAGAACGTTAGGACTAACTGGGTCATGCGTGAGTTCGTTATTAAATACGATCCTTCTTTTAAGGTATACGATCCTTCATGGTTTTTTTTTCTTCTTGTTTTAAGGATGAATTATCTATGGAATCTAACTAATTTTCAGTTTATGTAGTATTTACAATGTTAAATTCAGTGAAAGGCTGCATAGTTTAGCTTCTCTTGATTGATTATGTTTGTGTTGCTGGAATCTTGATTTTGAATTAATGAGATATGACCCGAGTAGTCAACCTGAGATATTAAGTACTACTACATGTTCACTTGTATATCGTCTTTAGACGCGCTTTGCCAATAGACTATATGTCAGTTAGGCACTTGAGTTCTTGGTGCTTGCTAATTTAGGTAACTCCTGGGATCAAGCAAATCTTACCCAGATTTGAAAATTTTGTTTATGGGATTTGGGGCAGGGTTTTAAATAAGTATCAGGTTAAAAAAAAAAAAAAAAAAAAAGTTTTCTACTTTCAAATATGTAAGAAGTTTTGATTTTGTTCGAATTCAACAACAAATATTGTTCCAAACAATTACCCACTTTAGTTTGTGTATGAGTTATTTTGATGAATGAGAATTTGTTTTGTTGTTTATTTTTCCAGTAGAAGTTTTTTAAGTAATATTTGGTCAATGTTGATATGATTCTGTTATTGGTGGATAATATTTATAAATAAGGAGCTCATTTCATTTGAACTTTCAATTCGTGCAGAAGGATTTCGTTTTGTGTCGTATAAAAAGAAAACGAGATAACAAGCGCTGTACTTCAACCAAAAAAGAAAACAAACGAGCTAAGACGTCTCGTACCTCAACCAAAAATGAAGATAGACGAGCTAAAAGGTCTCGTGTCTCAACCAAAAAGGAAGACAAACGAGCTAAGAAGCCTCGTGTTTCATTCAATGGTGAAGCTCAACCAAGTCACGATGTGGCTTTTGCTGATGGAATTCTTGATCATCATACGATTTCTGGTTCTAGAAATTGTTTTGTTGAAAACAATTCCTCTGAATCCCAATGCGATCCGATTTCTAGAAGAGATCATGTTGCAGAAAATAGTTCTCCACAATCGCAGCCACGACCAAGTTGCGATCTGATTTCTAATTCTGTACACCAAGTTACAGAAGAAGCTCCAGGGTGTAATTGGCAGCTGGATCCTCTACCACTACTCACAGAACCAAGTGCACTCAATGGCTTTAGGGGGCTGGACGAGACCTCCTTCCCCGCACAGTTGTCACCAATACATCCAGAGCAGGAATCCTCGAATTCTAGTATCACTAATAGTGACTATGATGTGATAAACTCTTATTTTGGCTTCGACTGGAATGATTACTTCACTTCATCCGCTGGCCAGGTTGAATGTTTTGGTGAAGAAACTGGACAGAGCACTCCTCTCCACCTCAACTCATCAAAGTCAGCCAGAGGCCTTGATGGTAAAGATAGCCGTGATATGGACACTGAAAGCTTCCAAGCATGGCTATCAAAGTCAGCCAGAGGCCTTGATGGTAAAGATAGCAGTGATATGGACACTGAAAGCTTCCAAGCATGGCTATCTAACATGTTTGATACTAATACCCCCGAAGCATGTCTAAACCTCACCAAAATTCTGTAGCAGAATATTATTACCATTGAGATTGTAATAATTAAACTCAATTATGTTTGTTGTATTCCGATGTCTGTAGTTGTGTTGAACACTTGAAAACTCCATTTGTTTGTTGCCATTGAAATTATTACAACAAAAATGACAAGTGTGCTATCAGTTTATAAATGGGAGCCACCCCTTGTCGGGCCTGGCCCAGTAATTCCAGAAAATCTTAATATATATATATTTTTGTAAACCTATGATTTAATGTTTTTATATATTAATTATTAAATGCAACATTTCTGGCTGCAAACTAGCGGTAAAATATTTCAAGAAATAAGATTTTGTCGGTCACATTTACAAATAAAAATGTTAAAAAATCTTTAAGAATGAATAATATGTTTAAGGTGATAAGATTTAAATCCAAATAAAACTTTTTGCAACATTATCGTTACACTATATCACATTTTATGTATTTCATGTAAAAACTTTTATTTATTATATAATATTAATGTAATTGAATTGATCCATACTTGACCCAAACTAATAAAAATAAATTTAATTAATTAACCCGACAAATCCGACCCAAATTAGATCAACACTTATCCGAAACCGATCATTGTTCCGTTTAGACCGACCCAACGGTTGTCGAGTTGAATCAGGTTGGACCGAACCTGACCCAATCCGTTCCTACCCCTAACTGGAAGATAAGTCAATACGAGGAAGAAAGATTCTACTAGTAGCAATATAATACATACCCAAGTTTGCATTAAATACAATTTTATCCCTTAAATCTTAATTGCAACACATCTAAAAATATGAAACATTTGATATTCATTTTATTAAAAATTGAGAAAACTATCTTAGAAAAATCATATTAATTTATTTAGAAATCATAATTATAAAAATTTACTAGCAAGTGGCAAAGCAAAGCAGCTTCTGAAAGAAGGCTGGTGGGGGCTGTGTCCGAGAAGGGACGCTATCTGTAAGAAGATTAAAAAAGTCTGGTGGGGTCTTCTACGACTACTTGACTTGAAATTAGCCTTTTCTCAATTTTTATTACAACTTTTCGTAAAATATTTGCTAATAATAATGAGCTCATTTCATTTTGGCCTTCAATTCCTGCAGATGGATTTCGTTTTGTGTCGTATAAAAAGAAAGCCTGAGAGGAAGCGTTGTATTGCAACCAATGTAAAAGTTGTTTTTAACACAAGAAACCTGCAAAGCTCAGTATCAATGAACCGTCTTGAGCTAGTGCCCCTAAGTGACTTCAATTTCTGGGTAAAGTTTCAAGCAAAACCAATATCTAGAGACAACTTCAAGGTCAGAAGCTTTTCTCATCCTATTACTTGGCTTTTTTTCTTATCAAGTTCTGGACTTCTATAACATTGTTGGCCATTAGGAACTGCAAGCAACAAAACATTTACCGAGATAACATTCGTACGGCTCTTAAATGAACCATTATGTGATGACCCGATTGCATCTTCCATCACTCTTAGTTTAAGTTTGACAATTAGACCTATAAATATTTGAATACTTTCTTTCATAAACTAGTTTCTAAGGATAAGTTCTATCCAATATGTACACGTATCATACTAGTTGGATGAGACTAGAAATCTAATTGACTAAATTATAAATACTTATCAGATAATCTTATATTAGCTATTCCCTCTAAGTGGGTTATTTACTGGTATTTTGATTCATTATGGACTTAAAAATCATAATATAGTAGAAAGGAAAAATGACATCATCTTAGTGGGCATGTAACATCCAAAGAAAAGAACAAAAGGGTTGCAGAAGATTCTAGTTAGCATTGAAACTGCTTATAAAAGAAGGCAATACGAGGCCTTTCAATTCTCCAATGGAGAAATGAGGACACTCACAAGTCCCCAAGTCAAAAGTGGAAATTCCAAACTCCAAACAGTTAAAAAGGGATGACATGACGAAAGGAATAATGGAAAAGCAGATCAGCCAGGTGGGATTCCTTTTAGATTACTTTGGGAGAAAGTTTGAACACAGTATCACCTTTTTTGCCCATTTAAAAAAAATTGAAAAATTATAAGAAATATCATAAATTAAAGGACTTTTTATAAAAATATCTAATGTAATAAATTTTCTCGATACACCTATCTAAAAAAAATATATAATCTAACCACAATACCTTGAATAGATATTTCATCTTCTTCATCGTTCCTCTCTTCATTTACTCATTTTCACTTTTATTTCACTCCCTTTCATCTATTTCTCATCTCTCTTAATTTCTTTAAATTTAGTTTATAAATAGGAGCCACCCCTTGTTTGGCTGGCTCAGTGATTCTCGAAAATATTAATATAATATATATATATATTATAAACCTATGATTTAATGTTTTTATATATTAATTATTTAATTAAAATTTAGTAAACTATATTAGGTAAATCATATTAATTTATTTAGAAATCCTAATTGTAAAAGTTTATAATTTAATAAAAAATGGTTATTTTTAGATAACTCTAATTATTAAAAATAAATGTTGTATGAGCATAAATATAAATAATAAATTGTTGAAGGTTTTCAAACTTTAGATGTCTTTTATTATTCTTATTATTATTGTATCACATGTATGTTTATATTGTTTTATAAATTTTTAAAATTTATTGATTAGGTATTATTTTAATAAAAATGGAAGCAGTGAGTTAGTCAAATTTTAAAAAATTATACCTAAAATTCTATCATATATTTATAAAGACTCATGCTATTTTGACTTAATTTCATATATTTTTTTTTATAATCATTCATTTTTCTAATCTAATGGTAGAAAGATTTATTGAATTGGTATTAAAAAGTATTTTTTTAACTTCTCTTTTCTATCTATAGATCATGTAAATCAATGGCTATCAAATAGTGTGTAAAATTAAGTAAATAAAAGTTATAATAGCTTGATCTATATCTATACACACACCTATATTGGCTCAGGCTAATGTGACTTAATTTTATAAAATATTTTATAATCATTCATTTTTCTAATCTAATGATGGAAAGAGTTACTGAGCTAACATTAAAAAAGTTATTTTTTATTATAATTTTTTTTTTACTTATAGATTATAATAAATCAATAACAATGACATCTTTATATAACAGAGGCTTGGATACTATTACAGATACTATAAAGAGATTTCTTCTTATCCTAAAAGAATCTCCTTTACAACTAATGCTTTACTTTACATCATATCACACACCTTTATACTATTCATACTTTACACCTAACCTAGACACTTGAAGGAATCTACATTATTCCTTGATATGACTCTGACTCTATCTTAACATAATAATTACACTTTACACCTCAGCGTAACCATTATCCTTATTACATCATTGATTACATTACACTACTATTATTATACAATGACTCAGCTACTTTATATCACATCAACTTCACTTCTCTTGGAGAGAGAACTGATAAGTGTAAATTATACCTAAGTTTTAGACCTTTGTTACTTGAGTTTAATATTAGTGTCTTGTTATTTTTATGTGTTTTGAGTGTATTATTGTTGGTTCTAGTAATTTTTACTTATTTATATTGTAGGTGAAAGATTGAGAAAGAATAAAGCAAAAAAGAATGCAAAGTGTGAAGAAATTGTAAAAGCAATTTAACAAATCAAGTTCAGTTTTTCTGTACGAATATCTCTTAGTATTTTGGGCATAACTTCTTTCGTCCTATATAGAAAAAAGATGATTCAGATGGCATTGGAAAGCTAAGAGACAGATCTATAACTTCATGTTTATGAAATTTCTAAATTTTGAATTTATTTTTGTCGAACAGAGAGTTCGCACCGAGGTACGAAATCTTTCCAAGCCTAGGCGCGAAAATGAGATTTTGCATAGATTTTTCTATTTAATTAGGGCAGCACGACTTAATATAAATAAAGGCTATTTCCTTGCAACATAGGGGCGACGGCTAGAGGAGAGAACTGTTAGGGACTCTTCCCTAAGCCTAAAAATCATAGATTCATCGAAGAAGAAGAAGAAGAAGAAGAAGGAGAAGAAGGGACTCTTCCACTAACATGTTTGATACTAATACCCCCGAAGCATGTCTAAACCTCACCGAAATTCTGTAGCAGAATATTATTACTATTGAGACTGTAATAATTAAACTCAATTATGTTTGTTGTATTCCGATGTCTGTAGTTGTGTAGAACACTTGAAAACTCCATTTGTTTTTTACCATTGATATATCATATGTAATAATATAGCTGAGTTATGGAAACTTCCAGCTTTGTTTCATCGAAATGCTTGTTCAAAAGAGTAGCAACAGATGCAACTGTCCATGTATCTAATTGAATGTAACTACTTAAGACGAGCCTCTGCTGTCCACGAGTTATAGGAGAAAAAAATGGGTTTCTTTTGTCATGAGATCTTTCCGTTAACATTTTCCTTGTATACTTCAGAATTCAGATAAATTAACTTGAGCTAGTCTGTCAAAAATTTCCTCCTACCAGAACCTGCAAAGCTCAATATCAACCCAAATCTCACAAATTCGTATCACATTGCCTGGATTGAAAAACTACACGGTCAGGGGCGGACTGGCGGAATGAACCATGTAAAAATTTATCATGTTTTTTCCCGATTTACAAAAAAAATTTCTTGTCTTTCGTGGTCACTGCAACCCTATGCAAAGCTGCACCAATATGTAAAAATCAGTATTTGTAGAATAATCAATAAATTATTTAAATTTATTGATTATTCTACAAATACTGTATACTGATTAGGAACACAAGTGGGAAGATTAAAAATATTATTAACAAGAAAAATGATTTACATGACAAGTTAATGGAAAAATAAATTGATAGGGAAAGATAATTTTACATCTAATAGTAGTAATTACTTGTTAATATGGTGTTATTTTTTATTTATATTTTTTACAATTTTTATCTTATTAGTTTATAAATGGGAGCCACCCCTTATCGGGCCTGGCCCAGTAATTCCCGAAAATCTATGATTTAATGTTTTTATATATTAATTATTTATGGCAGCGATCAAATTTCAATTATTGTATTTACTCTCATCAATCTGAGATAGATTGTGGTCTTGAAATATATTATATATATGTAAGATAACGACATATTGCTTTTTATCCGTAATAGCAATTGGCAAAGCTAAGCAGCTTCTGAAAGAAGGCGGAGGGGGCCGTGTCCAAGAAGGGACGCTCTCTGTAAGAAGATTAAAAAAAGTCTTGTGGGGTCTTCTACTCTACGACGACATGACTTGAAATTAGCCTTTGCTCGATTTTAATTATAACTTTTCGTATAATTTTTATTATTATTATTATAGCCGAACTCAATTTTGATAGGAAAAAAAAAAAACTTTCATTTAACATGATTCGTCAATGTCGACTGTAATCAGTGCTGGTTGATTCGTAGACAATAAAAACACAAAATTTAATTAAATAATATATGCAGAGCAATTAATATAAGAATTGATTTACAAAAGGTTATTATAAAGTAACAGTTATTTCGTAAAGGTCAGTTTAGGAATCTTGTACACATGAATAATATCGTTTTTCTTGTCTATATGAAGTAATTCCTCCAGTCATCACTCCACCACTCGACTCTGCTTCTAGGTGGGAAATTCTTCCCATCCAAGTATATGCAAAGCTAGGCTCTTTCACTCTCTCTTTACTGCTTCTGTTAGCTGCTGCTTTGTTTTTGTATTGAGAATTGAGAATCAGAAATGGCCCCTCTCGTGGGTTGCCCATACCATTTACTTCCTGTATACGTCATCCACTTTCTGACGTTGAAGAGGCTTCGTCCTGACATTCTTATCCCGCAGGTTAATGATGATGATATCTATGGGTTTGATCCTTCGGAGTTGCCTGGTAAGCGGCTTCATCTTCATTTCAGTTCTCACTCTAGTTTAACGACATAATCACTTTAGTTTAATTGTTTTGTTTCTTGTGATGCAGAGCGTTCGGAATTTCAGTCCGATGATCAAATTTGGTACTTTTTCTGTAAACCGAAGCATGTTCCAAGTAAAAGTCCCACTAGTCTCATAGCACGAGCAGCCGGCGCAGGATACTGGAAAAGCACTGGCCCCATTCCTGACGTCAAAAATAGAGACGGCAACAAAATCGGTTGGAAAAGAAACTTGGTTTACCATAAACGTGAGCGTGGTCCTTCTCCCAAGGTGATCAAGACTAAATGGGTCATGCATGAGTTCTATGTTGAAGACAGTCCACTTTATAAGGTTTGTACTTCGTACTCTATAATCTTTTTTTTTTTTTTTTTTTTTTTTTTGNTCTATAATCTTTTTTTTTTTTTTTTTTTTTTTTGGAGTTGTTGAACATTTGCCTTTATTTCGAACTTCATTACTTGTTCTGGGTTGTCTTTATTTTCATGCTATACTGATGAATTGTCTATGGAGTGCAAAACTTTTGTTAATTTTCACTTTATATACGCTTTTGGATGAAAGACTGCATAATTAGCTACTTAGTGCTTGATTGTGACTGCTTGAAGATTGAAGTGATTGGTGCGTGCTAGAATCTTGAGCTTAATTTAGTTGCGGTTTTGATTAGGCACCCAAGTATCAAACCCTACGGGTTTATTGTTTGATCTGTTTTTTGTGGGCATATACGTAATTAGAATACATCTCTGTTAGCTGGTTGAGACCGTTATTCCTGGAAATTGTGCAAGAAATTGTGAGCTTTGTCTTATCTTCAACCACAAATCTTTGTGCGAAATCATTACTAATCTCACTATGAGAATATCATCTGTATATGAGTTATTTTTATGAATGAGTGTCATGTTATTCTGTTTTCGCCTATAAGTAGCATCCCGGAAGTTCTGATGAAATTTTGCTGTAGTGGCAAAATACTGATAGTCCAGCTTTCTCGAGATTGAACTCATTTTGATATACTTTTTTTTTTCCCTTGTTGTAGGAGAATTATGTTATCTGTTACATAGAAAAACAACCAAATAAGCAGCCTAGTGTTTCAACTCCTGGTGACAGTCAACCAAGTTCCAGTTCGGCATCTGCATCTGTAAATCACAATATAGAAGGCACTTTTACTGAGGTCAGATAGGGCAATCTCTTAAAAACTAGTTATACACGTGTGAATGAGAAAGTTCAGACTTTATGCTTCTTTGTCTATGGTTCTTGCTTCAGGTAGAATCTTTACAACAACGAAGTCACTTTTTGATTTTTGATACCGCAAATTGTGTTACAGGAAACACTTTTACAGAGGTGGGATTGAGCATGCCTTAATGAGTAGTTTTCCAATATCTATATTTATGGTGCATAAAAAATATATCTCACAGCTAACATTTATCTTCTATTGTACTTATGTCAGGTAGCACCTCAACCAATCTCAAGTGAAAATTTGGTTTCTGATTCTAGAAATCATGTTGCCGATAATACTTCTCCAGTGGTGAGGAAGAGTATGCCTTACGGTTTTCATATGACCTATCATATTATACATACGAATCATGAAAAATATCTTTTTGGCTAACGCTTGTCTGTTTATGGTTCCTATTTCAGGAAGAACCTCAACAAATACCAAGTCAAAATTTGGTTTCTTATCCAGGAAATCATGTTGCAGAAAATACTTTTTCTATTGTGATGAAGAGTATGCCTCATGATAGGTTTCAGCATCAACCAATGGTACATGAAAAACATATTCAATTAATTTTTGTTTGTCTATGATTCTTACTGTAGGGGGGATATCCGCTACTACTACCAAATAACAATTTGATTTCTGATTCAAGAAATCATGTTAGCAAAAAAAAACTTCTGCATATGGTTGAAACTTACTAAAAACTATGTTTGTTTGTCTAAAATGTATTTCAGGTAGATCCTCAACTACCATTAGATCAATATTTGGTCTCTGGCTCAAGAAATTATGGTACTGAAAATACTTTTTTACTGGTAAGGAAGACTATAGCTTATGGTAATTATCCTTATTAACCAATACGCGTATTGTCAGAGAACATATCTAGAACTAATATTTCTTTGTTTGTGTTTCTTATTTCAGCTGGAATCTTCACAACCTGCAGAATTTGGTGCATTCATTGGCTGTAATGGGCTGAATCAGAGCTCTTTCTCTGCACCACAGATGCCAATTAATCCAGAACAGGTTCCTCTTACTCATATTCAAACAGCTTTAGTAAAGACGGTAAAGTGTTCAGTTCTCATACTTACGGTGCAAGGTTAATACTTGTTTGTCTGTGATTCTTACTTCAGGAAGCACCTCAAATACCATCAAGTCATGCTATGGTTTTTGATTCAACAAATCTCGCTGCAGAAAATACTATTCCTATGGTGAAGAAGAGTATGCCTCACGATAGTTTTCAGCATCAACCAAAGGTACATGAAAAACATATTCAATTAATGTATGTTTGTCCATGATTCCTAGTTCAGGTCAAATATCTGCTAGTAGTATCAAGCAACAATTTGATTTCTGATTCAAGAAATCATGTTACAAAAATATACTCGTGCTTATTGGTTCTGTTAGACACTTATTTAAAACTAATGTTTGGTTTTCTATGATTTGTGCTTTCAGGTAGATCTTCCACCACTATCAAGTCAATATTTGGTTTCTGGCTCAGTAAATCACGTTGCTGAATATACTTGTTCAATGGTATGCAAGAATATGCCTTATGGTAATTTTCCTTATTAATTAGTATACGTTTTATCAGAGAACATATCTAGAACTAATACTTCCTTTTTTGTGTTTCTTACTTCAGTCAGGATCTTCATCACCGCCAGAATTTGGTGCATTTAATGGCTATAATGTTAAGAAGCCTTGCTCTTCAACCAAAAATGAAGATAGACCAGCTAAGAAGCTTCGTGTCTTATTTAATGATGAAGCTGAACCAAGTCACAATGTGGCTTTTAATGATGAAATTAGAAATCGTGTTGTAGAAAACACTTTTCCAGAATCGCAATGCGATTCGATTTCTAATGGAAATCATGTTGCAGAAAATATTTCCCCAGAATTGCAGCCACTACCAAGTTGCAATTCGATTTCTGATTCTGGACATCGTGCTGCAGAAAGTCCAGAATTTGTGTCGCAGGTGGATTCTCTGCCACCTAGTGCGCCGGATCAGACCTCTTTCTTCTCGCTGCTATCACCAATGCATCCAGAGAGGGGATCATCATATTCTAGTGTCACCAATGGTGACTATAATGTGTTGTTTGGTCCTCTTGGCTCTGAGTGGGAAGGTTACTTTTCTAATCTGCCATCCCTGGTGTAGGAACTGGATACAGAACTCCTCCTCTCTACTTCAACTAATAAGTCATGACACAGGATTTTGTGGTGGAGATATCAGTGATGTGGCCTCTGAAACTTTCCTTTCACTTGTATCCCTCACTTTTCAGTATTAATGCCTCCGAAGCATGTGTAAACCCAGTTTAATTTCTTTCGGAGAATATTATTACTATTGACGTTGTAATAATTTCACTCATGTTTGTTGTATTCCGATGTCTGTAATTTCTTTTTGGAGTTAGTTGTCTAGAACACCTGAAAACTCCATTTGTTTCTTGCTATTACCATGTAATAATATAGCTGAGTTGAATGCTTGTTCAAAAGAGTACCAGCAGAAGCAACTGTCCATGGATCTCATTTTATGTAACTATGTAAGGCTACCCTCTTCCGTCCAAGAATAGTAGAAGGGAAAAAATGGTTTCTTTTATCAAGAGATGAGATCCTTACGTTAGATTTTCCTCGTCTACTTCAGATCAATCATCTTGAGCTAGTCCATGAAACTTTTCCTCCCAACAAAAGAACCTGCAAAGCTCAATATCAACCAAAATCTCGCAACTTCAAGTTACTGGTCAATTATAAGGTAAACTTTCGCGCAAAGCAGTATTTAGAGGGAAAAAAATACAGAAACTTGGAGCGTTATTCTGTAAAATCCATCAAGTAGGATGGCTAAAGTTCACCCTTATGATTATCTACAAATCCAACAAGTAAGGGCCAAAAACAATCCCACAGCTAAAAATAAAAACTACCTTAATAAGTGATGAGTAGTGATACACTTTTCAAAATTTATTAAAAACAAATATTTTTAAACGAGCATAAATTTAAAACTATCTTATTATTCATTGCATCATTAAATTATCCACTTGTCATTTATTAATTAAATACACTATTTGAAATATAAAATTTGGGATTTGTATCATTGTTACACAAGTTACAAACAATTGTAGGAATGGATCAAAATATAAAGGTGCGTTGAGTTTTAACTTGTTTTTGAAAAATTTTAAAATTATAACATTTTACTCGATGTCAAATATGCTTAATAGTATTCGACAGACTCTATTGAGTGTCGAATGATATCATATGATATAATGAATGATATACAAAAGTATATATTGGGTCTCAAATAGTATCCAATAAATGATGTCGAGCACTCGATGGATTATAACATCTAAATTTTTCAAAAATAAATCAAATCTTATTAAGATCCTTTAATTTGAGTTATTTTTACATCATCCCTAATTTGAATCACCCCTTCTCGACCCTGTCCGGAAATTGCACGGACAAAATTTTGGATCGTGTAAGAAAATTGACAAACATTTTAATTTTTTCTTTTCATAAATTTATTAGTTAAATTTTTATATATTATTTAAGAAATTCAACATTTCTGAAGTGATTGTAAAGGCCCTACAAACCAATATGATGTCCCAGTTAAAACAAGTGCATTTTGATAAATAAATAAATCCAAAACTATTAAATTATTAAAAAAAAAAGGATAATATACTCTTATTCGCTTGGACAGCCTAAAAGTATACCCTATATCTCGGGGTCGGGCTGCCCCGCCCGGACTGAGCCGTGGATCCAGAGACCCGGAGAATAGCCAACTCCGGAGTCTGTAGGGTACAGGGTACTAGGGTAGACTGCAGCTTATGAAACACCAAGTTCAATCTGTTAATTCCATCGATATCTCTTGGAGCCTCAATATTCTGCAAGTCTCTCTTATGATTTTAAACTCTAGATTATTTGTGTTTGCCGGCTGAGAAACTGTAGAGCAATGCTATTGGTCTATCCAGGAAGAACAACTCCACAATCAGTTTGAAGAAGAGCACAAATGGGACGTAGAAAAAAATTAAAAAAATAAATTGAAATTCTCTCTTTTACTTATGCCAACACCTCCAACTCCCTAAGCCATAAACAAAACAAAATCCTCCACCCAGTATGCGTTAGCAATTTTCTTCTTCTTTTACGTGCTTTTTCTTCAAAAATCTTTGGTAGGGTAGTGGTGTCCCTTCATAGATTTTTCCAGGAAACCATGATAAGTCGTTTTTGCGACACCAGCAGGTGATGAGTTGTAATAAAGTGATCGAACTTTCGGTTAGGACAGCGACTAAGATAAGACTACTGTGCTAAAGTCCTTGGTTGATTGAGAAAAGCAAAACTTTTCAATTCTTTAGTATTTTATTCTCAGAAGAGCCTTTATTAATATATATATATATATGGCATGGAACTCAATTAAAAATTAATACAATTGTCCCAACGCAGACGAAAAGTAGAAACAAGAAGCAACTTCTCAAGCAAGGGGGCACAAGTTTCTTCGAAGTTGTAACACCTTGTCAAGGAAGCTGACAGACAGAACCATGTGGCACGGAGTTGATTTGTCTTTATGCATAACTTGGAGAGCAAGGTGAGGTTTCATTTGTTGTGAAGCTTTCTGTTAAATTTCCTATTTATATTATTTTAGTTAAAATGTGAATATGCTCTTGACGTATCATCAATACAGTATTTCGACTTTTCCTAACATAAAATTTATAAAATAAATACATAAATAAACAAGAACAGAACCTTTTCTCTACTTTGTAAAAGAATTATATATTATTATTGCCGGGTCAGAAAACCAGTTGCTTTCGATATTTTCAATGTTTAACGCGGCACGAGAAACTTCACGTTATTAAATATGAAGCAATCACATTTTCCCGTCAATGCGTTTATATGCAACGTAAGGTTATTTAAAGAGGTTATCACACGCCTACATTGTATTACAAGTCCTTTGCTTCTCATGTTCTTGCCTGAAATGAGCTTTATGTTGTACTGAACCAGAAATGGATGGTCTTGAGGGATTTTCATTCCATTCAAATGATTATGAAACCATCATCAATGTCACCCTTCTGATGGGGAAGAGACTTGACCCTGATTTTTCTGTCCAATCTATCAATGAGATTCATCTCATTAAATTTGAAGCCTTCGATTTACCTTGTAAGTACCAAAGTAAAGTTATATTTATCATCTCGTACCAAATGCTACTACATTCCAGAAACAAACAGACGTTTTCTTTTGATTGTGATGCAGGGTTTCATGCAACTCAAGGGTATGATCCCTTGCGGTACTTTTTCAGTGCAGACACCGGGGATGGTACGCAGAAGGCTGAATGGATCATGCAACCTCTTCCCAGGGTAAATGCAGCATTTAGTTTCGTGTTTATTTTCTTGCATTTGCACTCAACTGCCCACCAGAATCTCATTTGTCTCAATCTTGTTATGCATTTGATTCCTTTTGAACTTCCGTTTCTCATTATACAGATTGTTTTCATTTCCTCGTATTAGTTTTGCATTGTGTCTCGAGTTAAATCTTTTGATACATTTCATTTTAATGTGTATACCTTTTTGAATTTAAGTGAAAGGATGCAAAATTAATTAGTTCCTATACTGGTTTGATAATTAAAGTGATTAATAAGCGTGCCAGAATCTTGATTTGAGTTGATAAATGATTTCATTAGGCAGGCAAAGTATAGAAGACTACAACTACAACTCTTTCTGTTTTTAAACTTAAATTGACATATGGACAGAAATCATGCAAGAAATAGTGAGGTGTGGTTTCAACTCCAACCAAAGAATGGTACAAAAGCAAAAACATTTTTAAAGTCACTAGGAGAACTACTTTGAATAAGAAAATCATTTTGTTTCATTCTAGATTTTGGTAATCTAGCGAGATAATATTCTAGATAATGAGCTTTTTACACCAAAGATTTTTGTAGTCTGTGGCAAAGAAAGATGACTGAATAACAGGCCTAATATTTCAATCTGTGATGTAATCAACCAAATCACCGTTGGACATTTGATTTTTAAAAAGATTTTTCTACAGAAAACACTTTTTGATGACGAGTGTGTGAGAAATGTAATACATAACACTACCACAAATAACATTTTTCATCGTGGTTCATTCTTCAGGTCGAATCTCTACGACGATTCAATCGACATGTGACCCCTGGTTACAGAGATCATGTTGCAGAAAATATGTTGTCAGGGGTGAGAAATAGTATCCCTTGCAGTTATTCTTAATACAGAACTTATACAGATTTAATGCTAATTGTTTGTGGTTCTTATTTCTAGGTCGAACTTCGAATTCCTCCCAGTCAAGTCTCAGCTTTGACTCAAGAAATCATGTTTCAGAAAATCTATGGGTGAGAAGAACGTTATTTATAGTTCTAGAATCAACTTTCGGATTTAGCATACAAAAAACATACCAAAAATTAATGCTTCTCTGATTATGGTTCTTAATTTAGGTTGAATATCAGCAACTACCAAGTCGCCATTGGGGTTGTGAGGCCAGAAATCATGTTGCAGAAAACATGCTTTTAGAGGTGAGAAAAGCATGTCCTATGAATAGCTCTCTGTATCAATTTATGAATGTCCAATATTAATGCTTCTTTTTCTGTGGTTCTTATTTTAGATAGAAGCTGAGCAACTACCAAGTTAGTTATAACTTCTTACCTGAGAAATTATGTTGCAGAAAATATCACCCATTGTTACACATGATAACCACAACTAGATTCCATAGAGGAATATTATTGTTGTTAACATTGCCTGTAACGGCAGCTTCACCCATGCTTTATTGTCATAATCTCTGTATCTATTTCAGATTAGTAAATAATATTTCTGGGAACTTTGATCCTGTTTAATGGGAATGCTTGTTCTAAAGAGTTCTAGCAGATGCAAACGGCTTACTCATTTAATGGAAGTCCACCCCTTCCATCCACGAATTGGCAAGGCGTTTCTTTCATCATGAGATTTTTTGCGTTAGATTTTCCCTCCATCAACTTGACCACACCTACATTAAATCAAAATCAATTGTCTTGAGCTAGTCTGTGGAGATTTGCAATTAACTTAAGAACCTGCAAAGCTTAGTGCCAATCCCACAACTTAGTAATCAGTGTCACAGAAATGTTCACCTAATTAAAGACTTCAATTTCATGGTAAACTATGGGCAGGACCGTATATAGAGATTAAAACTAAAGGTAGAGGACTTCCTCATGCTGTTACATTGTTTCTAGAATAGCACGTTTTCGACTTGGTATCACATTATTGGATGTTGAAGCTTTCCAATTAATTATTTTGAAACTTGAGATGAATTTCCGTTTGCCTGTAAGAGAAGATGCAGAGTAGGTGGAAATCAGATGTTGATTGTCCCGGTTATTAAGGTTGGGTTAAAGTCAAGGAAACATAGAAACTCATACCTGAACAGGCAAGTAAGCGTCTCCAAGAAATCTTCATTCCAATAGTGCCTAATAAAGGTGCAGTTGTTGTTTCAAGTTGTTGTGCGCGGAAGCACCAAATGAACCCAAATACACACAGACTAAAATATGCAGAAACTAAAGTGCAGAAAATTACCCAGAAAATATGCAGCAAAGACACAAGAAATTATACTGGTTCGGNCAAGTAATTAACACTCATCGCTAAGTCTCAAAAAGGAAAATGTCAATGTAATAGCGCTTTTGACCAGGATTGTAACATGTTTCGGTGCTATTCTGAATCTGATCATAAACACTAAAGCTTGTTAAACTTAACTAAAATTTGGAAAAAAAAAATTGAGATGATATAAAAGATTCAATTAACAGTTGAAGGAGAAACAACGGGCCCCATCACTGCTACTTCTGACAAAAGGCCCAGGACGTTACTTGGCTAGTAAAAGATCGTCTATATCATGGATTCACTGTACGTGGTTGAAATTATATTGTAATAAAAAAAAAAAACATTATCAATATTCTTGGTGGGCACCTTTCTCGGAAAAAGAACAAAAGGACAAACAACTTGTTAATGAAGAGGTGAGATGGGGGTCCATTCTCTCAATTGAAACTTCCAAACTCAGTAGTTTAAAAAAAAAAAAAAAAAAAAAAAAGGTAAGAAAATGATACAAGACTGGGGGACAGAGAAAACGCTTTCAGAAATTNCTCAATTGAAACTTCCAAACTCAGTAGTTTAAAAAAAAAAAAAAAAAAAAAAAAGGTAAGAAAATGATACAAGACTGGTGGACAGAGAAAACGCTTTCAGAAATTATTTTTTTTTAAATTATTTTTATTCTAATAGTTTAAGTATATAATTCACGTTAAGGAAGAGAAGTATCTGAACACGTCAACGACATCAGTAGTGCACCTTAAACGTAAGTCAGTCTCTTATGTGTTTGCGTTTTACTGACAGAACCAACAGCTTTACTCAATCAGAAGTGGACATTTTTCTTGAATCGGAAATGGAAACTCCCGGCGAATCAGTAATTGACCCTCGTGTTGGAATCATATTTTGTCCAACTAATGAAGAATTCATCAGTATTCTGAAGCATAAGAGGTCGCATCCTGATTTTAATATCATTGAGATTTTGGAGGATAACCTTTATAAGTACGAGCCATATGTTTTACCGAGTAAGTCTCTTCAAATAAATACTGTCTCGTCAAAAATTTATTCTATCCTGATTTTCTTGATTTGAGTGTGAATGTGATGCAGAACTTGGAAATTTTCAATCCGATGGAAAATGGTTTTTTTTCTGTGAGCGGAATCCACTCAATCCTGGTGGCGATCGTTTTAGTCGATCAACTCAAACTGGATACTGGAAAGCAACTGGTAAAGTTCTTCCAATCAAGGCCAACGGCACTGGTGAGGAGATTGGTACCAAAAGAACTTTGGTTTTTCATTTTCGTTCCCCAGGTGGTTATGAGGCAGGGACTAACTGGGTCATGCATGAATACTCTGATAACAACAAGACTAAGGTATATGTTCTCTTCGATTTCTTATTTATTTAACTTCTTGGTTTTTGTTTTGAATTGTTGTGGTTTTGGGCTTTTGTTTGAATTGTATTGTTTATTATGGGTTCTCTTGGTTCCATGCTTTGCTGATGATTTATCTGTTGAATGCAAAGTCTTCTGCTAAAATTTTCATTCTCTACACTCTGACTCTGTTGAAATTGGTGAAAGGCTGGGTAATTTTGCTCAACTTGACTGATTATTTTTGTGTTAATGGAGATTAAAGTTATTGATGAGTGTGCTAGAATCTTGTTTTTTAGATTGACATATGGTCCACCAGAAATATCAAAGACTACAAGCTCATTTGAGTACTGTCTTTTCCAGATAATTTAGTTGGTTAAATAAATAAAACTATTATATGGGGTCAAATAAATGTCACTCAGATTTGAAGATTTTTGGAAATGGGATTGGAGTAGGGGTTAAAAAAACGTATGGCATTCAATGAAAGATATTGCATTTATGACACGTGATTTCCATAAATTATGCTAGAAGTTTTTATTTTTGTTTTAATCCCCTGCTAGAAATATTGATCCATAAATGTTATTCATGTGACTAGAAATTTATTTTCTCCTGGAATTTAGTACTAGTATTCTGCTAATGTTAATTAAAATCTGCTATCGCTGGAAAATAATTGATAAGAGTGATTGTATAACCTTTATAAACAGGGAGTTTGCTTTGTTTTGACCTTTAATCTTTATTTGTGCAGGATCTTGTTGTATGTAAAATAAAAGAAAAAGAAGAAAAAAGAAAGAAAGAAGATAGAAAGCGATGTATTTCAACCAAAAACAATAATAAACGAGCTAAGAAGCGTTGTATTTCTGCAAATGGTGTATTTCAACCAGAACCACCACGAAGTGATGCTGTAGAAAATGCCTATCCAGAATGGCATCACCATTCAGTTTCTAATTTTAACCATCATCCTGTAGAAGATACTTTGCAGGTGGATTCTTTGCCACTCGAAAATCTCAATGTGCTGAATGGTTCTACCCATCTGGATCAGACCTCTTTCTCCACACAGTCACCAATTCTTCAGGGATCCTCATCTTCCGGTGTCTCTACTACTGAAAATGAGGGGTTGAATTCTTCATTTGGCAGTGGGAGCGAGGGGGAAGATTACTTGCAAGAATGGATATTTGCTGACCTGGATGAACTCCTTAGTGAAGAAACCGGACACACCAGAGGATTTTGTGGTGGGGATAGCACTGATGTGAGCACAGAAAACTTCAATGCATGGGTGAACGAAGTATTTCAGAATCATACCTACGAAGCAAGTCTAAACTACATTCAAAGTCTGTAGGAGCTTATTATTATTATTATTGACATGTATGTCATATTTGAGACAGTTGTTTCTTGTTGGAATTTGTTGTCTAGAACACTTGAGACTGTCTGTTTGTATCCTATTTATACGTAGTAATATAGCTAAGTTGTTCAAACTTCCAGCTTGTGTAATGTAATTGGAATAATGCTAGTTCAAAAGAGTTTCAACAGACTCGACGGTCCATGAAAGCAAGGTAACTATGCAAGACAACTCTCTTCAGTCCACCGATGGTACTAGAGGAGTAACGGTTTCTTCTATTGATTTCTCTCTTTTCATTCTGATAATTGTCTCCATCAATTCTCCATCATATAGATTTCAGATTAATCACCTTGAGAACAACACAGGCGAAAATTTTCCTCGTAACAGAAGAACCTGCAAAGCTCAATATCAACAAAAATCTAATAACTTCGTAATACAAGAAATGCTCCTAACTCCGACAAGACTCCAATTGCTGAGTAAACTTTCACACAAAGCAGAATCTAGAGGGAACAACTATAAGATAAGTTGTTAAAAATGAAGTTATTTTAGGTAAAGAAATCTTAATTAATTAGGAAATTTTATTAGAACATTTAAGTTTATTTTTTTTCATTATTTTCTCCTAGTCATTGGAGATAATTAGTTTATTCTCTTAGATTTCATAACACTAGTGTTGTATGCAGAGAATATTATTGATCTGTCCAACAAGGAAAGCTCCGTTGCATCGTTTGGCAAAGGCCAGAAAATGGCTCTAAAATTAATGAAAAACAATTTTGTAAGTCCGCATATGGTTGGTCCGATGGCGACCTAGAAAGGGCTCTTTCATTTTCCCGATGACACCTGCGTTAGGCCACAGAAAAAATCCACCAACCTGTATAAGTCCGCGATGTTCTTTTAGCTGCATTTTTGTTCCAAGTGGTGTCTCTTCGTTGATGTTGATGATGCCACCACTCATACATCATCAACTCACATCAGGACAAGTCTTAGTCAGTCCTAAGAATTACCCAATTCCGGATGCAATTTTGTTAGAAACAGAATTTTACATCCCACGTTGCAGACTGTTGTCCTTCCACAGTTGACAACGCCTTTTGGCACTTACAAATAATAATAATAATAAATAAATAAATAAATAAAAAGTTTCATTTCTTTGATTCAGCGGACTCCTCTGGATTCTGGTTCAGGGCCTTCGGGTCTCCTAGGGCCCAAATTCTGGTAAAGGGCCCCAACTCCATAGTTTGATAAGGCCTGAAAACTCTTCCAAATTTTGTGGAATCCCAAGACTAATGAAATAGTTTTATTCAACCCTAACCTTACCTTTATAGGCAGTTCTGTTCAGAATCTTACTTTTAAATTCATTCAACCCATTTTTTATTCTTTATTTTTTTGGACAGTTTTATCATCATATATTACTTATATATTGTGAACCAGAAATTCTCTTAAACAGTTTAAATCCTAATTTATTTTATACCCTTTAAAATCTTGAATATAATTTTTTTTTCGTTTGAAATACAATTATTTCTTATTTCATAATAATATATATTCTTGAATCATGGATAATGAAATTGTGTCCTGAGAGGAATACAAGGATGAATATATAAGATTCAATTAGAGTTTTTTTTTTTTTTTAATTTTCCAGATTTGTGGCCGTTCTCTTAGGCAGACAAGGCAAGCACGAAACTCACAACAACTAAATTATAGCACCAGTGCAGTAAACCAGGTTGAATAACCTGGGGAAGAAACTTGACACGGTACTCTTCCTCACCACCTCAAGTCATGGAAGTGAGCCAGAGGATTTTTTGGTGGGGATAGCAGTGATATGGACACTCAATGCATTGGTATTTAAAAGTTTTGTTATTAATACCTCTGAAGCATGCTTAAACCCAACTTAAATTCTGCAGGAGAATATTATTACTATTGACATGGTTATAAATTCACTCATGTTTGTTGCATGCCGATGTCTCTGGTTCGAGAACACTTTTTATCGTTCTGGAGTAAGTGAGTTGCCCAGAATACTTGAAAACTCCATTTTTTTTAATTATTATTGATATGTAACAATATAGCTAAGTTGTGGACACTTGCAGCTTTGTTTAATTGGAATGCTTGTTCAAAAATGTCAACAGATGCAACTGTCCATGTATCATGGTAGAAGAGGAAAAATGGTTTCTTTAATCATGAGATCCTTGAGTTAGATTTTCTTTGTATACTTCAGAATTCTGAGATCAATCATCTTGAGCTAGTCTGTGAAGCTTTTCTTCCTAACAGATCAAGAATCTGCAAAGCTCAATATCTAGATTCTAGAGCGAAAACTACAGGGTAGAGGATGAGCTAGCATATCATAAACTTGAAGGGTTATTTCTGAAATCCAACAAGTAGGGAGCCGAAGTAATATTACAGCTAAAAATGAAATTTACCCTGTTGAATAGATCCGCCTCTGTATCTGTATGGTACAGTGTACAGTGCAGCACAAAAAGCACCAAGTTTAACCTGCTCCATCGATATCTCTTGAAGCCTCAAGATTCTGCAAGCTTTTCCAGTGATTTAAAACTCTAGATTATTTTTGTTTTACGGCTGAGAAGCTGCAGAGCTTGCTACTGATCCATCCAGGAAGAACAACTCCACTGCCAGGTTTGGAAAAGACCAGAAAAGGGGTCTAGAAATAAATAAAAGAATAAATAAGGCAACATAGAATGTTGTGTTTCATTTTCCTGATGACACCTCAGTTAAGCCATAAAACACATTCTTCTTCTCGTAGGTGCTCTTTTTTTCAAAATCTTAGGTAAAGAGGTGGTGTCCCTTCGTTAAAGGATGCGACCAAGACCAGATGTAAGGCGGCGATGCAATAGTGATTAGACACAAGCGGTCTATATGGGCATAAACTTGGATGTCTATGTCACACAAACCGAACTATCACATATTTTTCCAGGAAATCATTATAAATCCTTGTAGCAACAGCCGGCAGGTGATGAGTTGTAATAACGTGAAGGAAATGATCAAACTTTTGGTTAAGACAAAGACTAAGATAAGACTACTTTGCTAAAGTCTTTGATTAATTGAGAAAAATCACTACTTGTCAATCCTTCGTATGTCAATCTCTACCTTTATTAATATGTATAGTATGGAACTCAAAAAACAATTAATACAATTGTCAATTCAGACGAAAAGTAGAAACAAGAGCAACTTCTCAAGCAAGGGGGCACAAGTTTCTTTGAAGTTATAACAACTTGTCAAGGAAGTTGACAGACAGACCCATGTGGCATGGAGTTTGGTGTGGTCTTTACTCTTTATGCTCAACTTGGAGAACAAGGTGAGGTTTCATTAGTTGAGAAGTTTTCCGTTAAATTTCCTATTTATATTATTCCAGTTAAAAAGTGAATACGCTCCTGACATATCATCAGGCCCAATACAGTATCTGGACTTATCAAATTGATTGTTCTTAAAACGCATAACTTTTTCCCAATATAAAATTTACAAAATAAAGAATCTTTCTGTCCGTTTTAATAGTTTTAAAAGAATTATTTATTCCGACTGCAAGGTCAGAGCCAATCGCTTTCGCCTTTCCGTCCAATAAACGTCAACGTTTAACGGGGCCCTGAGAAACTTCACGTCATTTAACCTGAACCAATTACACTATCCCGTCAATGCGTTTACATGTAACGTAATGTTATATAAACAGCTGACCATTCGCCTGCATTGCATTACAAATCCTTTCTTTCTCAAACCCCACAGCTAGAAAGCTAGCTCCTTCTCTGCTTTTCATGTTCTCGGCTGATATGAGCTCTATTTTGAACTGAATCAGGAATGGATGGTCTTGTGGAATGTCCGTTCCATTCAAATGATGATGAAATCATTATCATCAGTACTCTCCTAATGAGGAAGAGAATTGACCCTGATTTCTCTGTCCAATCTGTGACTGAGATTCATATCATTAAGTTTGAAGCCTTCGATTTACCTGGTAAGCAGCAAAGTTTCTTATCAGCCAGTCCATTCTGTTTTAATGCTATAGACAACATCTTGTACCAAATGCTACCACATTCTCCATATAAACAGCTGTTTTGTTTTTCTGACTGTGATACAGGGTTTCATGCAACTCGAGTGTATGATCGCTTGGGGTACTTTTTCATTGCAGTCACCCGGGATGGTACAAAGAAGGCCGGTTGGATCATGCAACCTCTTCCCAGGGTAAATGCTGCGTTTAGTTTCCTATTTATTTTCTTGGATTTTCACCCTCCTGCTAACCAGAAGCTAATTTGTCTCAATTTTCTTATGCATTTGACTCTTTTTTGAACTTCCATTTCTTATTATATAGATTTAGTTTTGAATATTTTAGTCTTGGGTTAAATCTTTCGAGTTTAGTGAAAGGATGCGTAAGCATATAGTTCCTTTACTGGTCGATGATTAAACTGACTGACGAGCGTGCCGGAATCTTAATTTGAGTTGATATATGATTTCATTAGGCAGGCAAAGCATAGAAGCTACAAAAAGCACATTTCTTTCTGTTTTTATCCTTGAATCCATGAGGTGACATATCGACAGAAATTATGCAAAAAACATTGAGCTTTGGCAAAACCATTCTTAATGCCACTAGGAGAAATACTTAGATGAATAACAGGATTATTTTGTTTTCTACTAGATTTTGGTAAGTAGTATAATGGCAGTCTTGACGGAAAGTTGCCATTTTTGGAAAATAATCTGGAAACGTAATGTTGTAACTAATTAGCTCATTTCTTTTATTCATAAGGATTTTATAGTCTGTGGCAAAGAAAGAAAACTGAATTACTGGCCTAGTATTTCATTTTGTGATATAATCCGGCCAATCACCATTTGACATTTTGATTTTAGAAATCGTGCCACAGAAAACATTTGGTGTAGAATGAGTGTATCAGAGAAATGTAATATGCGACAAACATTACCACAAATAACATTTTTTTTTCATCTGTTGTTCTTTCTTCAGGTCAAATCTCTACGAATAGAAAACCAACATTCGATTTCTGATTTTGGAAATCATGTTGCAGAAAATACGCGGTCAAGGGTGAGAAATAATATGCCTAGCAGTTATGTACTAATACAGAACTTATACAGAATTAATGCCTATTTCTTTGTGGTTCTTACTTATAGGTCGAACTTCAACTTGTACCAAGTCATGTCTCAGCTTTCACTCCAGAAATCATGTTACAGATAATCTATGGGTGAGTAGAGCATTATGTATAGTTCTCAACATCAACTTTCACATTTAGCACATGTAAAACATCCGTGGAATTAATGCTTATCTGATTGTAATTCAGCATGAATGTCTGCAACTATCAAGTCACCATTCGACTTGTAATACCAGAAATCATGTTGCAGAAAACGTGCTTTTAGAGGTGAGAGAAGCATGTCCTATACATGGCTTTCAGTATCAATTTATGAACATGTCCAAATTTAATGCTCTTTGTGGTTCTGTTCTTACTTTAGGTTAAAAGCTGAGCAACTACCAAGTTATTTGTAACTTGGTACGTGAGAGATCATGTTGCAGAAAATATCACAATTGTAAAATGCTTCACTCATTAGTTATTGTAATCTTTTTGTATCCTTTTCAAATTAGTAAATAATATTTCTCGGGACTTTGAGCCTGTTTAGTGGGAATGCTTGTTCAAAGAGTACTATCAGATGCAAATGTTCTATTGATCTAAAGTGAGTCCACCACTTCCATACACCACCACTAAGGGAGAGAATGGTTTCTTTCATCATGAAATTTTGAGTTAGATTTTCCCTCCATCAACTTGACCTCATCTACATTAAAAGAAATGCTATCAACCAAAATCCCACAACTTAGTAATCAGTGTCACAGAAATGTGCACCTAAAGACTATCAGAATCGACTTTAGGCTGAACAGTATACATTAGAGATAAAAAATAATAATGGTCGAGGCTTTCCTCATGCTGTTAAATCGATCATATTAAAGCTTTGTTGTTCGTGTATACCGTAGTTTGTTAACCTTACTCAAATTTGGACAAATTGAGATCAGACGAAAGATTTTAACAGCAGAAGCAGAAACAAGGGGGGACACATAACTGCTGCTTTTGGAGACAGGGCCAGGACCTTGGCGAATAAAAGATCATAGCATGGATTCATTGTATGTGGTTGAAATCGTATTATAACAAAAAGAAAAGTATTATCAATAGTGGTGGGCACCTACCAAACACCGAAAGCGAACGAAAGGAGAAGGAAGATTCTAGTTCCATTGAAAAAACTTGTTAATGAAGAGGAGAGTCGTAAGCGATACGTCTATGAATTCTCCAGATTTCAGTAATTGATGATAAATGAGAAGAAAGGTCACTCTCACAATTGAGTAAAAAGACGGAAAATTGTGAGAAAATCCAGAATTAAGAGTCTTCTGAAAAATAGTTAAGTCTCCTATTTTCTTTAATTTGTCAAAATATTTTCAGTACAATGATCAGAATACCTTTTCATATATAATATATAAATATGTTTTTTTCTTTTCTAATAGTTATCAACAACTATAAAAAATTATTAAATTTATCGAATAATCGTTAAAAATATTCTCAAATTATCGTCAAAAGATCCTCAAATTTATCAGATGATGGTTGAATTCGTTTAACAGTCATAAAAAAGTTATTAAATTATCCTCAAATAATCTATAGATAAAAACAGAAAAAAAAATATATTATATAAAAGAAGTATAGTTATTATTTACTTATATTTGGTTGAAAAATTCAAAAAAAATCTGAAAATTTGATTATTTGTCGAAAAAAACCCTCTAAACTTTGAATCATTTCTTATAATTTCCCCGAAAAGGCTAAAGACTGGTTGAGAAAGAAAAACGCTAGGCTTTCAGAAATCAAAAAATGATTCGTCTTATTTTTTTTAATTATTTTTATATTAATAATTTAAGTATAATTCACCTAAAGACAAACATCTTAACGCGACATCAGTTCGGCCGCCTTAAAGAAAGTCAATACACGTGGACCAATAATCATGCAGGAGAGAGTGTTCTTGTGCAATGGTTTCTAAATTTATAGGAGTAGTATGAATGAGTGTTTACTACCCACTGACTCTTTTCAGAAGGAAAATTCCAGTTGAATTCCAAACCAGATCAGTATATCCCAGAACTAGTTGTGAATCTCTGTTGTTTTATAATGACAGAGATGGAGACTTTTACTCTATCAGAAGTGGACATTTATTGTAAATCAGAAATGGACAGTCCTGGTGAATCAGAAATTGATCCTCATGTTGGAGTCGTATTTCATCCAACTAATGAAGAAACCATAGAAATCCTGGTGCATAAGATCTCGCATCCTGATTACAATCTTCCTGCCGTTTCTGAGGCTAACATTTATAAGTACGAACCATATGAATTACCGGGTAAGTCTAAATCAGCTAATTCCTGTTTTGTCAAAAATTTCTTCAGTGTTGATTTTGATTAATTTGGTTGTGAATTGTGATACAGGGATAGGAGCAATTGAGACCCATGGAAAACTTTACTTTTTCTGTGCACTGAATCCTCTCGATACCAGTGGCGAACGTTTTAGTAGAGCTACCAGAACTGGATACTGGAAAAAAACTGGTAGAAAGCTTCCAATCAAGGCCACAGACACCCATAAGGAGATTGGTAGCAAAAGAACGTTGGTTTTTTATAAACGTTTAGGGAATGGTAATGAGGAAAGGACTAACTGGGTCATGCAGGAATACTCTGCTAACAACAATCCTCAGGTATATGTTCTATACCATTCTTATTTATCTAATTTATTGGTTTTTGTTTGTAATTGGTGTGATTTTTGGCTTTTGTTTGAATTTTATTACTTAGTATGGGTTCTCTTGTTTGTTTCCATGTTTTACTGATGAAATATCTGTGGAATTCAAACCTTCTGCTAAAATTTTCGTTTTGTACACTCTGTTAAATTTAGTGAAAGGCTGGGTAGTTTTGCTCCACGTGATTGATTATGTTTGTTTAATGGAGATTAAAGTAATTGATGAGTTCGCTAGAAGCTCATTTGTGTACAATCTTTTGCAGACATGCTTTGCCATTAGATTATATGTCAGTTAACTATAACTACTTCAGTAGTTGTTGATGCTAAGATAATTTAGTTGGTTAAATTAATAAAACTACAGTAAGTCGTCGGATCAATAAATATCATTTTGATTGAAGATTTTGGGAAATGGGATTGGGGATTGGTCCAGGGATTAAAAGAAAAAATGTATGGCATCCAATAAAAGATATCTACTTGCATTTATTACAAGTGTTTTGCATAAATTATGCAACAAATTTTTATCTTTGTTTTGAACCCCTACTATAAACATTGATCCAAAATTGTTGTTCATGTGACTAGAAAAGTTTAGTCTGTATTACAAGTTATTTGGATGGAAGAGAATCTGTTGCTTTCTTTTCTACTAGAACTTCAGTAAGTAGTATTCTGTTGATGTTAATAAAAATCTGCTTTTGCTGGAAAATAGCTGATAGAGTGATTGTATAACCTTTATAAATAGAGAGTTCATTTTGTTTTGACCTTTAATTTTAATTTGTGCAGGATCGTGTTGTATGTAAAATAAAAGAAAAGAAAGAAAAAAGAAAACAAGAGAAAAAAGAAGGTAAAAAGCGATGTATTTCAACCAAAAATGAAAATAAACGAGCTAAGAAGCGTCTTATTCCTACTGATGATGAAGGTCAACTAGGTCACTATGTGGCTTTTGATAATAGAAATCATGTTCAAGGAATGTCATCTCTAGAATCGCAGCGACCACCAAGTTGTCATTTGATCTCAACTTCTACCCTTCATGATGGTGCAGAAATTATATCTCCAGAACAGCCGCTACCACCAAGTTGCTCTTTGATTTCTAATCCAACAATTGATGCTATAGAGGATATTTCACAGGTAGATACTTTGCCACTCAAAGATCTGAATGCGCTCTATGGTTCTACTGTGCTAAACGAGACTTCTCTCTCCACACAGTCACCAATTCTTCCACAACAAGGATCCTCATATTCTAGTGTCTCTAGCAATGAAAATGATGGGTTGAATTCTCCGTTGCCCTTTGACTGGGATTTCTTAGAACAACTTTCATTAGCTGCCGGGGATGAGTTTCGTCTCCCAGATCTTCACCAAGAATTGGTGAAGAAACCTGACACACTATTTAGTTTTCCTTTGTTACTCTAACTTATTAAAGTCGCCAGAGTCTTTTGTGGTGGGGATAGCAGTAACTTGGGCACGGAAACTTTCCATGCGAGTGTAACTGAAAGTATTTTGGAGTTATACCTCTGGATCATGTTTAGACTACATTTTAACCTGCAGCTGATTATCATTGCTACTGATTTCACTCGTGTTTATTCTATTATGAGGTCTTTAACTTTTGTGAGGAGTTATATCTTTTTGGAGTTTGTTGTCTTTTAACTCTTTGAATACTGTCTGTTTGTATCTATCTATATATAGTAATACAGCTAAGTTGTGGAAATTTCGAGCTTGTTTGAAAGAGTTCCAACAGACACAACAGTCTTGTCAGTCAATGAAACTAACAAAAAATTTTAAGCTTCCACGCAAACACAAAAATTTTGGCATCTAAAAGAAAACAATATATCCCTATCCAAGTCTCAGGGGAAGCAAAGTTGATCAATTGCCACTAACAAAACTAGTCCTCATCCAAACCCGCAGGCTGATCCCTCTTTGGGCCGCCTGGCAACATGATCTGGTCTACCCATAATATAATGCTGGCTGCATCTGCAGCATATTTGAGAGCAAAAAACTTTGTGACATAGAGATCCCAAACGTTCATGGTTGACACATCATTACATACACCCTACTCCAAGTCAGTGCCTACTTTACTATTGCCGGATGCAAGTTCCGCATAGAGAGAAGAAATGATCTCCATTGCGTTTAACCCAGAATTTTTAGCGAGAGTTCTACGAACAATCTTAGAACTTATTGAGGTATGGCTCATATGTCATACAACTGTGGTTAGTTGTTGAGGTATAGTAAGGGTATTTTAGATATTTTGGGAACTAGGATTTGTTATATATACCTATTAATGTAACCCTAATTATACATAGTGAATACTTTTGCCATTACAATGGACGTAGGCTCATAGCCGAACCACTTAAATTCGTGTGTGATTTCTTCTCCTTTTTTCTTCTCTTATTCCGATTATTGCACAACAGAACTTTCACCAAATTTAGCAATAGCATACTGATCCAATCCTGTTTCTTTAAAAGAGAATTCCGTTAGTCTTCTAGCCAACCAAATTTCAGAGCTGCAGCTCCAGGTACAATGCCACTGTCCTTGCACATTGCCTTGTATGTGTTCACTACATCATCAACAGGTCTTGCAAGGTCATCTAATCTGTTATACATTACAAGTTGACTTATGGTATTCAGATATAATTCCTGTCAAAACATTTGCCTTCTAATTTATTTACTAGCAACTGATCTTCAACCATAGTGCAAGATAGTCCTGCTCATCACAGATTGATAAACATGACAAAAAAGATTAGGGAAGAGCAAGAAAAAAAAAAAAAAAAGAGGATCCGTACATGATACACAAAAGTTCAGGTTTTAGTTTTGCTCTGGATGTAAGAAATTTGGTACGATGAAATGTTGTGCACTCTTACCGTGCACCTGATAATATAATTGAGAGTAGCGAACGTCTTAAACGATTGACTGAGACAGGATACTGCAACTACCCTGTTAAATGATTCAACTAGATTCTCAATTCGAGTATTTCACTCCCAGAAGAGCTTTTATCAATATATATTAGTATGCAACTCAGTAAACAAATACAAGTCAATGCAGACGAAAAGCAGACGAAAACCAGAAAGAAGAAGTTACTTCTTAAGAAAGGGGGCACAAGTTTCTTTGAAGTTATAACAACTTGTCAAGGAAGTAGACAGAAAGACACCCAATTGGGACGCAGTTGGTGTCGTCTTACACAACTTGTAGAACAAGGTTAGACATTATTAGTGAAGTTTCCTGTAAAATTTCAAATTTATATTTATTTCAGTTGAAATGTGAATACCCTTCTGACATAATATCAAACCCAATAAAGTACTTAAATTTATCAAATTGATTGTTCTTAAAATACAAAATTTCTTTCAAATATATAATTAGTGTGATTAAAAAAAAAGAAAAAAAAAAGAGGGTTTTTCATATTGTAGCTACCCAATTGTAAAATGCCATGTAAACATACGTGTGTTGCAAATCTCTCACAATTGGTGCCTGCAAGCAGACAAGAAACGCTTTCGCTTTCGCTTTCCGTCCAAAAAACGTCAAGGATGAACGCGTGAGAAACTTACAAGTTATTAAATATGACCGATCACAGCTTCATGTCAATACGGTTACATGCAATGTAATGTTTTCTTTATAAATAGGTGATCACACCACCTGCCGTGTGTTATACAAATCCTTTCCTTACTCTTCTCTGCTCAGCTAAGCGCTGACTGGTACAACAATAACTAGGTTTTGTTAGGCTGCTTCTCTTCCTAATCTACTTTGGGATGAATCATAGCTCTTAAAGACCTACTAATAACTACTGGGGTTAACTCGCTGTCAATCAATGACAGTGATATACTGAACCAGAGTAGAGTTGGTATTTTAGCCGGGAATGCTCCTTAAAATCAAGTTTTAGGATCCGCTCGAGGCAGCTGAAATCCTCGTTTTCAGCAATCAAATTGGCCAACGAATGAGATAGCCAAACTAATGAAGGATCAACGAATTTGATCACTGAGGATGGGGGGAGTGTACTAGCTCATATTCTCAGAAATGGATAGTCTTGTGGGATCTCCATTCCATTCAAATGATAATGCAATCGTCATCAGCGTCATCACCCTTCTGATAAGGAAGAGACTTGACCCTGATTTCTCTGTCCAATCCGTCAATGAGATTTATATCTATAAGTTTGAAGCCTTCGATTTACCTAGTAAGCGGCAGAGTTTCTTATCAGCCAGTCAATACTGTTTTTAATGTTATATATATATATATATATATATATCATCTTGTACCAAATGCTGCTACATTCTCCAAATAAACAGTTGCTTTCTTGTGATTGTGATGCAGGATTTCACGCAATCCAAGCGTATGATCCCTTGTGCTACTTTTTTAGGGCAGTCCCAGAAGATGTCACGCAAAAGGCTAAATGGATCATGCAACCTCTTCACAGGGTAAATGCTGCGTTAGTTTCCTATTCATTTTCTTGCATTTGCACTCACCAACTCACCAGAAGCTCATTTGCCTCAATTGTTATCCACTTAACTCTTCTATAAAAAGAAGACTAAAAGTAAATTGTTTCTGTTTTTATACTTGAACTTATTAGATGACACATCGACAGAAATTATCCAAGAAAAAGTTAGTTTTGGTTTCAACTCCAACCATAGAATGGTACAAAACCATTTTTAGTGTCACTAGGAGAGAAATATTTGATGAATAGGAAACTAGTCCAAGAATCTTTATCTGTGTTTTGAACCCCTACTACATATTTTGATCCAAAACTATTATTCATGTGACTGAAAAATAAAATTTGTTCTGTATTACAAATTATTTTGATACGAGAATCTGTTGTTTTCATTTCTCCTAAAATTTTAGCAAGTAGTATTCTGCTGATGTCAATAAAAATATGCTATTGCTGGAAAACAACTGTTAGACTAATTGTATAACCTTTATAAATAGGGAGGTCATTCTGTTTTGACCATTAATTTTAATTTGTGCAGAATCTTATGTTATGATAAAAGAAAAAAGAGATAAGAAGCGATGTAGTTCAACCAAAAGTGAAAACAAACGAGCTAAGAAGCGTCTTATTTCTACCAAGATGAAGGTCGAGCAAGTCACTATGTGGCTTTTGATAATGGAAATCATGTTGCAGAAAAAAAAAAAAACTATCTCTAGAATGACAGTGTCTACTTCTACATGTCCTGATGTTGCAGAAATTTATCTCTAGAACCGCAGCTACCACCAAGTTGCAGAGCTTAGTATCAACCAAAATCCTACAACTTAGTAATCAATGTCACAGAAATGTGCAGCTAAAGACACTTCAATTTCAGGGTAAGCATTTGGCAAAACAGGATGTGGATTATTGAGATGAAAACTAAGGGTATGGGCTTTCCTCGTGTTGTTACATCGTTTTTAGCATATTCAATTCAATGATTTTGAAACTTCAGAATAATTTCTGTTGCATTGTTACCATGATGCTACCATGTTTCGGTTCTATGCTGAACATATAAAAGCTTACGTCCGTAATTGGTTAAACTTACTGAAATTTAGAGAAAATTGAGATCATATAAAAGATTCTAAAAGTAGAAGCAGAAACAAGTGGGGACAAATAACAAATACTTTTGAAGAAAATAAAGATCATATCATGGATTCATTGTATGTGGTTGCATTCGTAACATGATAAAAAGGCAAAAAGTATATTATCAAAAATGTTGGTGGGCTCCTAACACCGGAAGAGAACAAAAGGAGATTCTAGTTTCCATCGAAACAACTTGCCAGTGAAGAAGAGAGCCGTAGAGGTTACGTCTTTGAATTCTTTAAACTTCACTAGTTGATGGAAAATGAGAAGGGCCACTCTCTCGATTGAAAATTCCGAACTCAAAAAGAAAAAAGAACCGTAAGAAAATGATAAAAGAGTAAAGACTGGCTGAGAAAAAAGAAATGCTTTTAGAAATCAAGAGATTCGTTTTCTTTTATTATTATTATTTTTTTACTGTAAATAAGAAATTTGATCAAAATACCTTCACAATCAGTTATTAGAAAATTTTGACCTATTGTCTAAGTATTATTATTATTATTATTGATAAATTAATTCTTTTAAGGATTAAAAGAAGCTCCACATCTTTGTTAAAGTTGATGAGATCTTGACTTTCTAATGTAATATAAGTGTCACGATCCTGATGATTCATGTGGTATTCTAGACGATTATTGTGTGATTTCACAACCTTGATTTTAAGGTTATGGGAGGTACCACGTGGTGGACCATTCTTGACTCACCCTTGAGTGATTGTGGAATGACTATGAAGTGACTACCACCGAGCTGCCAGGTTCGATGGTTATGTTCAAACGATTGTGGATGTTACTGTTCTTAATACATTTGAGTGTTATGTCATCTGTGGGGTTCCTGGACTGGTGGCCACCGAGTTGGGCTCAATTCGACGGTTGTCTTCCTCTTACCCTCACGGAGTTGCTTTTGAGTTGGGTTCTTTAACAAGTCCTTGGACTTGTCATGGCCGTTGATCTGAATTTAAAGGGTGATTCGGTCCTTTAACCATAGGCTCACAAATTATCATCCACATGTGTCTTCATTTTTAACTTATTTTTGGCTGACCATCCATTATGACTTCTCTTTCACCTCATTTTGAAGCAGGCATGGGCATGTATTATTGTGTGATGTGTGTAAAAAAGAAAAAGGGTGTGCCGTAGTCCAGAGTCCATCAAGTCGTCAAAAAGATTTTACTGTACTTCGTTGAATGAATCTTGCAAGCGTCCGGTTTGATCTCCGAAAGCATTATAACCACCGAAGGTGAAGGCAAATGTGAGAAATCAAGTTTACAACTCAAAAAAAAAAAAAAAAAAGATACATTTATCAACTCAATTTTGACATAAGATTAACCAACACAAAATACAACTTAACAAAAATCGTTCGCGATTTCACCAAACTAAATAGAAAGAAAAGAAGCAACTGAATCTCAAAAGCTTTTGTGTTCAATAAAGCTTTATTTTGTTAGAATAAAGATAAATTAGTACCAAAAGCTTTTGCAATGTGATCGATGAATCGGAAAAGAGAAATCCAAGAACAGAATTATAAATATATAAATACTGTAGTTTCAAATTCTCCATAATATACCCAGAAAAAAAAAAAGAGAGAGAGAGAGAGGAAGGATGCAAATGGTATCACTATTTTCTGAATTATATTTGTATCACGTGAAAATAAAATTAAGTTATCACCGTCATAACGCATGGTTGTGCAGCCTTCCGCCTTAAAACTAAGTCGAACACTTGGACCAATCAGACAGGAGCATTGGAATTCTTTGGCAATGCTTTCTGATAAGTGATGACCAGCTCAGTCTCATTTTAGCAGGCAAATTGAAGTAAAATTCTTTCCAACAAACCAGATTAGAACAGAACTAGTTCTCAGTCTCTCTTGTGTAGTGTTTTACTGACAGAAATGGATAGTTTTACCCGATCAGAACTAGAGAGTTTCCTTGAGCTAGAAATGGACAGTCCTGGTGAACCAGAAATTGACCCTTGTCTAGGAGTCGTATTTTTTCCAACTGATGAAGAAATCATCCTTATTCTGAAGCACAAAAGTTCGCACCCTGACTTTGATTACCCTGTCATTTTCGAGACTAACATTTATGAGTACGAACCAGATCAAATTCCGGGTAAGTCTCATCAACTAAATCCTGCCTCGTCAAAATATTCATTAGTGTTGATTTTGATTAATTTGGTTGTGAGTGTTACTTAAACATGTTTTTGTTTATCGTTGTTTTAGTGTATTCCGCATTTGATTTCACCTATTCACCCCTCCTCTACTCTAGGTCTATTAGGGTCTAAACATAGGATTTTCACAGGGCTTCCAGCAATTCAGTCCGATGGAATATGGTGGAACTTTTTCTGTGCACCAAAGCGTCTCAAAGCTACTAGCGAACGTTTTATTAGAGCCACTGGAACTGGATACTGGAAAGCAACGGGTAATCCTTCTCCAATCATGGCCAAAGGCACCCATGAGCAGATTGGTAGGAAAAGAACGTTGGTTTTCTATAGACGTTTCCCCGGTGGTTCTGAGGAAAAGACTAACTGGGTCATGCATGAATACTCTGCTAACAGCAATCCTCAGGTACATGTTCTATTGGATTTCTTATTTATTTAACTTCTTGGTTCTTTTTTTTTTTTTTTTAATTGGTTTGCTTTTTGCTTTTGTTTGAATTTTCTTACTTATTATGGGTTACCTATGTTTCCATGTTTTACTGATGATTTATCTGTGGAATGCAAACCCTTCTGCTAAAATTTTCAACTTATACACTTTGTTGAATTTAGAGAAAGGCCCGGTCATTTTGCTCCACTTGGTTGATTATGTTTGTGTTAGTGGAGATTAAAAGTGATTAATGAGTGTGCTAGAATCTTGATTTTAAGTTGAGATTTGATCGTATGGGCACCAGAAATATCAAAAACTACCAGCTTAATTATTTGTATACCACCTTTTCCAGACATGCCATGCCATTAGATTATATGTCAGTTAACTATAACTACTTCAGTTGTTGATGCTAAGATTTCGGGAACTGGGACTGGGCAGGGGTTTAAGCCAAAAAAAAAAAAAAAAGCATGGCATTTAATGAAGATATCTTTTCTGCATTTATTAAAGGTGATNAAAAAAAAAAAAAAAAAAAGCATGGCATTTAATGAAGATATCTTTTCTGCATTTATTACAGGTGATTCCATAAATTAGGCAAAAAAATTTTATCTTTGTTGTCGGACCCTACCACAAATATTGGTCCAAAACTATTTTGATGAATGTGTTGTTCTCTTTCTCCTAGAATTTTAGCAAGTATTATTCTGCTGATGTTAATAAAAATCTGCTATTGCTAAAAAGTTAAACTTTATTAATAGTGATATTTTTTTTTAACCTTTAATTTTAATTTGTGCAGAAGGATCTTGTTGTATGTCGTGTAAAAGAAGATCGAAATAAGAAGCGACCTAGTTCAACCAAAAAAGAGGATAGGAAAAAGAAGCGACCTAATTCAACCAAAAATGAAAAAAAGAAAAAGCTAAGAAGCCTCTAACTTTTACCAATAATGAAGATCCACAAAGTCACTACGTGGCTCTTGATAATGGAAATTGTGTTGCAGAAAAGTCATCTCCAGAACCGCAGCCACCAATAAGTTGCTATTTGATTTCTATTCCAAGTTATGCTGTAGAAAATACTAATCCAGAATCGCATTACCATTCGGTTACTAATTTTAACAATCATGCTATAGAAGATACTCCGCCGGTGGATCCTCTGCCACTTGGAAATCACACCTCTTTCTGCACAGAGTCACCAATTCTTCCAAAGCAGGGACCCTCAGCTTCTTTTGTATCCAGTGATGAAAATGAGGTGTTGAGTTCTCAATTTGGCAGTGAGAGCCACTAGGAAAATTACTTGCCATGGCTTTTGTTTGCCCAGGATGAATTGCCTGGCGAAGGAACCGGACACACCGGAGGATTTTATGAAGCATTTTGGAGTAATACCCCGGAGCGTGAGTAAACCACATTTAGGCTGTGTAGGAGATTATTATTACTATTTACATGGTAATGATAATTCACTCATGTTTACTCTGTTCTGAGGTCTGTAAAGTTTGAGAACAGTAATTTCTTTTTGGAGTTTGTCGTCTAGAACTCTTGAAGACGGTCTGTTTCTATCTATTTAGATGTATCAAAAACACGGAGTTTAACCTGTTCCACTGACTTCTGTTCAAGCCTTAAGCCTCAACAATTTGTAATTAGAAGTCTATCTAACGTTCTTAAACTAGCTAATTTCTCTCTGCAGGCTGAGAAATTGCAGCGCATGCTATTGATCTGTCCAGGAAGGAAAACTCCGTCGAGTCGTTTGGCAAAAGGCTAGAAAATAGTCCTTAAAATTGTTCTAGCATCACCAATAGAGAAAACATTACACCAGTATATATAAGTGGAGACTGGAGTCAGTGTGCTGAAATACTACTTTGCTGAAGTCCATCATTAGTTGCGTTTTTTTTTTTTTTTTAATTTAAAAAAAAAAAAAAAAAAAAAAANTTTTTTTTTTTTTTTTAATTTAAAAAAAAAAAAAAAAAACCAATTTTAGTATTTCAATTCTCGTGCCGCTTTCCAGTTGCTGTCTCTACAGTTTCTGTATTGTTGACAGGTGCGCCATTACTGCGAAGACATCTATTCTTTTAGTAATCCATTGATGCAGCGGAATGTAAATAAGCACTAAATACAATCTAGCGGGACGAGCAATCCATGACAGAAGAATTCCCCAGAAATTTAGTTATTACTAAGAACAACAAGTCTAAAGAAGGAGATTGGCGGAGACAGGATACGCCACTACTCTCTTAAATGATCAACTAAAGAAGGAGATTGATTGAAAAGAACTAGCAAGATTAGAACTAAATGGGTCTCGATATTAATTTCTATTGCAGTAGAGCTTTCATTAATATACACAAACCCAAGTGGGGCACAATAAACAAATACAAGTCAATGCAGTCAAAAAGCAACTTCTCAAGAAGGGGGGCACAAATTTCTTTGAAGTTTAAACAACTTGTGAAGGAAGTCGACAGACAGACCCTAAGTGGGGCAGGGTTGGTGTGGTCTGGCACAACTTGGAGAACAAGGGTCAGGCTTTATCAGTGAAGTTTTCTGTTAAATTTCCTATTAAAATGTGAATAGGCTCCTGACATATCAACAAACCGAATAAAGTATTCAGACTTATCAAATTCATTGTTCTTAAAAGTCTTTCCGTCCTTTTTTCTTTTAATTTTTAAAAGAATTAAATATTATTATTGCCAGGTCAGAACTCATCGCTTTCACTCTCCGTATAGCAAACGTTTCTCCAAGGAATAACGCCTGGGAAACTTCAAGTTATTAAATGTGAACCAATGCGTGCGTTTACGGGCAATGTAATGTAATGTTTCTCTATAAATAGGCGACACCCTGCCTACATTGCATTACCATTTACAAATCCTTTCTTTCCCATTAAACACCCCGACTAGAAAGATAGCCCTTTCTCTGCTTCTCATATTCTCAGAAATGGATAGTCTTGTGGGATTTCCATTCCATTCAAATGATGATCAAGTCGTCATCATCATCACTCTTCCAATGAGAAAGAGACTTGACGCTGATTTCTCTGTCCAATCAACGAACAAGATTTATATCTCTTAAGTTCGAAACCTTCGATTTACCTGCTAAGTGGAGAGAATCTTATCAGCCAGTCCATTTTGTTTTGGTGCTACATAGATCACCGCGTACCGAATGGTACTGTAATCTCCAAATAAACAGTTATCTTCGTTTGATTGTGATGCAGGGTTTCATGCAATTCAAACGTATACTCCCTTGTGGTACTTTTTCAGTGCAATCACCAGGGATGGTACACAGAAGTCTGAATGGATCATGCATGCAACCTCTCCACAGGGTAAATACTGAGTTTAGTTTCCTATATATTTATTTTCTTGCATTTGATATGAGAATCTGTTTTTTTCTTCTCCTAGAATCTATGTAAGTAGTATTCTGCTGATGTTAATAAAAATATGCTATTGCTGGAAAACAACTTATAGATTGATTGCATTATAACCTTTATAAATGGGGATTTCATTTTGTTTTGACCTTCAATTTCAATTTGTGCAGAATCTTATTGTATGATGAAAGAAAAAGAGATAGAAGCCACGTAGTTCAACCAAAAATGAAAATAAGTGAGCTAAGAATCGTCTTATTTCTACCAAAGATGAAGGTCAAGCTAGCCACTGCGTGGCTTTTGATTATGGAAATCATGTTGCAGAAAATCATCTATAGAATGGCAGTGACTACCAAGTTGTCACTTGATCTCTCTTCTTCTACACCTTATGATGGTGCAGAAATTATATCTCCAGAACAGCAGCTACCACGCCACCAAGTTGCTTTTTGATTACTAATCCAAAATGAGGTATTGAATTCTCCATTCCATTTGGCAGTAGAGCCAGTGGGAAGATTACTTGCATGAATGGCTGTTGGGTGCCCAGATGTATTCCTTGTTGAAATGCCATGCCCACTTAAATTTAAAGTTTAACTAAATTCAAAGTCAAACTCTTGCCTCAAAAATCTTTCTTTTTAAAAAATTTAATTTTATTAAGAATTAAATAAATTAAATAATTAGTAATTTTTATTCCAAAGTAAGGGACTATTTGTTTTTAGGTACGATGAATTCAACTAATGTTAGTCATTCAAACATTTTGATGTATTTGTCTTTAATACTGAAGTCTGTTATTCAGATAAATTTATCAGAATAGAAAAGGTAAATAAATAAATAGTTTCTTTCATTTGTTTATTCAAAATACTCATATGAATTTTAAATATTACTAATTATGTTGCTTCTTAACTATCTTATTGTTACAATGACTTTTTTAATATTAATTTAAAATTATAAAATTAAATTATATTTTAGTTTTAATTTATTTACATAATTTATAAGATAAAAAAATGTCAAATTACTAATTTTCATTTTTTTTTTGGTTAATAAAAACAAACAACCTAATACTTATTATCATACCTTAAAAAAAAATAAACATATCAATTATATTCAGACCTATTCAGATTTAAGTTAAATTCAAATCTCCGATGAAAAAGCAAATTACCCTCGGACAATATTTATTTTTAAATTGGAAAGATACCTAATTAAGGCTTTTAGGGTTAAAGCATAATTTTTCTTATTTTACAAACTAAACTAAACTTTTAACTTAATTACATTCATCAAAATCACTCATGTTCCCTCCTCAAGTCTACTACCATCCATTTTATATCATCTTACTGTAATCTTAAGTTCTGTAACTCTACTTTTTATGATTTTTATATTGTTATAATAATTTTTTAATCCTTGTTTATTCATTACATTAATTTGTAGTTAATTAATCTTGATTTTTAAGGGTCATTACTAGAAAGTATGAATCTGAATATTAAAAAAGAACAAAACAAGAGAAAAACTTAAGAGAAAAGAAGATTAAAAAAATTAGTTGAATCCTTACGAAATAAAAAATAAATGTCAAAATAATGCTTGAGCTAGTCTGAAGATTTGCAATTAACATAACTTCAATTTCAGGGTAAGCTTTATGCAGAAGAGTATAGAGATAAAAACTAAGGGTAGAGGGTTTCTGTCTATCAGCAAGAGAAGCTGCAGAGCTGGAGAACGGATTGGGATTCTCCTCGTTAATAAGGTTGCGAGAGTTGAGGAAACAAAAGAAGTCATGTCTGAGCAGACAAGTAAAGGCTTCGAAAAAAATCTTCACTTCAGATACGTACTTGTTTTAAGCAACGCTCAAGTTATTTTAACTTACAAATTTAATTTAAAATTTTTATATTATATGATAATTATTCAGTATTTTAATTTAATAATAGAAATAATCGTTTAATTGTCATTAAAAAATACATATTTTTTTAATTTTTATTTCTCATTTATAAATTATAATAAATTAAAAATTACAAAAAATATTTAAAATTAAATTATAATAACTTAATCCTTTAATAAACGATACAAATTGTGAGTCCCAAAACCAAAAAATATGTCAATATAACAAGGCTTTTGACCATAATGTTAACAAGGTTCGTTGTTATGGCTAGAGTTAGGAAAAGGCTAAGCTAGGCTGGGCTCGGCCTGTTTTGGGCAGGCCTATGGACTGGGCCAAAACAATGTCGGACCTTGTAAAAAGATGAGAGGCTTGAACCTAGCCTTGGGTTTGGTACTATTCGGATCGTGAGGATTCTCTTTGAGATGGGCGGTGGTGGAAGAAACCGCGATATGTTGAGGAATAGTTTTGAAAACTACAGAGGAATTGAGACTCAGGGTTGATAGAAAAACTGTTTTTACGTTACTTTAGGTCGTTTGGGACCTTAAGATGGAAGGGGGGGAGTGACTTTAGAATGGATTTGGTCATTGCGACCATCGGGATTTGGCCGAAACTAGCCAGGCCTTGCCTTAAACAAATTTTTTTTGTAAAATATAAATTAAATTTTAAAATATTTTTAATTTAAAAAATTAGAAATTCGTTATTTAATTTTTTAAAATATATATACTATTAATATGTATGATATTAAAAAAATATAAAAAAAGACTGCCAACTATAATGCTGGCTGGGACAACCTAGGCCAAGCATGCTTAAAACTTTGACCTAGGCTTGGCCTACCTTAGACCCAAGCTCTGGCCCGTCTGCTTTATAATTGGCAAGCCAAAGCTAAAAATTAGGCCAGGTCACATCGGCTCGGGCTGAATTCAACCTTCTATCATCTTTAACTATGGCTACGCTGATCATTTATATTAAAGATTTTAACAAAAACTAGACGCAAAAACAAGGGGCCACATCGCATTACCAACTCATGAAGAAAGTGGCAAATAAAAAAATGATATAAATGGATTCATTGTATGTGGTTGAATTCATATATTAAACATAATAAAGGAAAAATATTATCAAAAATCTTAGTGGGCTCCTAAGGGAATGAAAGGAGAAAGAAGATTCCACTTCCAAAACAACTTGCTGATGAAGAGGAGAGTCGTAGACGGTTACGCCTTTGAATTCTCCAAACTTCAATAGTAATTAGAAAACGATTTCAAAAAATGTATATCTATTTTATTATTTGTTACAAAAAAATTATTCAATTCGCATAAGTATTTATAAGAGTTATCTATTATTTTGTTATTCATTTAATTTATCAACTCGAATCTTTACTTAAACATGAAATTGAATTTATGGATCAAGACTAAACTAATTGTACCAAAGATCAATTCAATAATAGATAATTAATTAATAGAGCAAAATAATGGAAAACAAGCTAGATTAAGGTTCTTTACTTGGGTCAAAATTGTTGATGATACGGGTTTAGATTCTTGACTTATGTAAAAATCTTTGATGGTAAAGGTCTAAATTATTTACCTATATAAGAAATTTTATCACGAGTCTAGATTCTTAACATGTATCAATGTCGTAATTACAAAATTTACGAAATTTAAAAGATTGATTGTTTACCTCGGAATAGATTCACATGCCTTGTAGATTAATTACAAAGGTTGAAAAATTCCATCTAACCGCAATGTATATGTTTCTCTAGTGTCTCTTTTCTCTTTGCCTTGCTTTGCCCCAACCTTTTTTTTTTCTTTGGCAATTGCGCATTTCAAATTGGCAATTGCTTGAAAATGCAATTGCACTTGGGTTGGGTTGGTTGTTGAATGACCATTGTGGGCAGTCCCCCCCAACTGGCGGATATTATTGTAAAAACTTAAGATAGAATTATGACGTGAAAATAAAATTAAGTCATCACGTCACAACGCATTATCTGGGAAGCTTCGTCAAACATTTGGACCCATCAGGCTTGCAAGAGAATGCTTTATGGAATTATAGTCCCACACTCACTCTCCTTCTGGAAACGCTTATTGAAGTAAGCTTCTTTCCAACAAACCAGCTTTAGTATATACCAGAACTCGTTCTCAGTCTCCCTTGTCTTGTCTTGTGTTTTGCTAACAGAGATGGAGGATTTTAGTCTACCAGAACTGGAGAGTTTGTTTGGACCAGAGATGGACAGTTCTAGTGACTCAGAAATTGACCCTCGTGTTGGAGTTGTATTTGATCCAACTGATGAAGAAATGATCGTTATTCTGGAGCATAAGAGGTCGAACACTGGTTTTGAACACCCTGCTATTGTTGAGAGAAACATTTACGACTTAGAACCATATGAATTACCGGGTAAAGGCTCATCAACTTAATCCTGTCGTGTCAAAAATTTATTAATTTCCAGTTGATTTTGATGAATTTGGTTGTGTCTTATGATGCAGGACTTCCAGCAATTCAGTCCAAAGGAAATCTCTACTTTTTCTTTGAACTGAATCCTCGCTATGCTGGCTATTCCAGATCTACTACAACGGGATACTGGAAAGTAACTAGTGCGCCTGCCAAAATCGAGTCCAAACGAACCCATGAGGTGATTGGTGAGAGAACAACGTTGGTTTTCTATGAAGGTTCCCCTGATAGTTCTAAGGGGGTTAAGACAAACTGGTATATGTATCAGTACTCTGCTTATGCTAACAACAATCCTCTTTTTAAGGTATATGTTTTGTTCTATTCGATTACTTTTTTTTTTTCTTGGTTTTTGTTTTGAATTGTTGTGCTTTTGGCTTTTGTTTCGATTTTATTTCCATGCTTTACAGATGATTTATCTGTGGAAATACAAACCCTTCTGCTGAACTAAAATCTTCGTTTTGTACACTCTGTTTACTTTAGTAAAAGGTTGGGTAATTTTGCTCCGCTTGAGTGATCATGTTTGTGTTAATGGAGATTAAAGTGATTGATGAGTGTGCTAGGAGCTTGATTTTGAATTGAGATATGGTCCGAGACTCCTATGGTCACCAGAAATATCAAAAACTACAAGCTTAATTATTTGTTTACTTCTTTTCCAGGCATGCCATGCCATTTGATTATATGTCAGTTAACTATAACTATTTCAGTAGTTGTCGATGCTAAGATAATTTAGCTGGTTGAATAAATAAAACTACAATGAGTGCTGGGCTCAATAAATCTCACTTTGATTTCAGGATTTTGGGAAATGGCATTGGGACAGGGCCTTAAGTCAAAAAATAAAATACATTTAAGTACGGCATGTAATGAAAGATATCCTTTTGCATTATTAAACGTGATTTCCATAAGTAGGGAATATATTTTGTTTTGACTTTTAATTTTAATTTGTGTAGAAGGATCTTGTTGTATGTCGTATAACAGAAAAGAAGCCAACTAGTTCAACAAAAGATGAAAAGAAAGATCCTGTTGAATGTGGTATAAAAGAAGATAGAAAGAAGAAGCGACCTAGATCAACAAAAGATGAAAAGAAGGATCTTGTTGTATGTGGTAGAAAAGAAGACAGAAAGAAGAAGCGACCTAGATCAACAAAAGATGAAAAAAGACAAGATAAGAGGCCTCCTATTTCTACCTATGATGAAGGTCAACCAAGTAACTGTGTGGCTATTGATAATGGAAATCATGTTGCAGAAAAGTCATCTCCAGAATCGCAGCCGCCAAATTGCTATTTGATTGCTAATCCAAGTGTTGCTGTGGAAAATACTACCCAGGTGGATTCATTGCCACCGGAAAATCTGAATGCGCTCAATGGCTTTACTGGGCTAGAGCAGACCTATTTCTCCATACAGTCACCAATTCTTCGGTTACAGGGATCCTCATCTTCTTGTGTCTCTAGTAATGAAAATGAGGTGTTGAATTCTCCAATTGGCAGTGAGAGCCAGAGTGAAGATTGCTTGCAATGGCTATTCGTAACCCAGGATGAATCCACTGTTGAAGCAACGGGACTCGTTGGAGGATTCTGGGATAGCAGTGATGTGGGCACTGTAAACTTGGATGCATTGCTAGATGAAGCATTTTGGACTAATACCTCCTGAGCATGTGAAAACCACGTTTAAACTCTGTAGGAGATTATTATTACTATTAAGATGGTATGATAATTTGGTCGTGTTTTTTCTATTCCGAGGTCTGTAACCTTTGAGAACACTATTTTCTTTTTGGAGTTTGTTGTCTTGAACACTTGAAGACCGTCTGTATCCTATTTATATGTATTAATACAGCTAAGTTGTGCTTCATTGGAATGCTTGTTCAATAGAGTTTCTAACGGTCTATGAAACTAAGGTAACCATGTAGACAACTCTTCTTTAGTCCACCGACGGTAGAAGAAGGGGAGTAATGGTTCTTTTATCCTTCAGATGTTTGTTTTGGATTTTCTGCATCAACTCAGCCCCATATTAAACTCAGATTAATCATCCCCTTAACGTAAGAAACCTGCAAAGCTCATTATCAACCAAAACCTAATAATTCAGTAACAGGAGAAATGCTCCTAACTCCAATTCCTGAGAAAGGTTTCTGGCAAAGAAGCCTCTAGAGGGAAAAACTATTAAGGTTGAGTGCAGTATGATGAACTTGAATCAAAGATGATACCTTTCCTAAAGTCTTCGAGCTACAACGTGAAGAAAAATATCCTGTTTCTACCAATTTCTGGTTCGATTGGCGCAAACATGAAACAAGAGTGCATGGTGGAATGGTCCTCTCCTTTTAAAGCCCTTGATGCCACCAAGGTTCCTGCACGAGATCCTCAAGGTCCATTGAGGATGCCTATAATTTACAAAGTCGAAGATATGAGCACTGTATAATCTAAAAATATAATTGACAAATTCTTGAATCTTAAAAGTGATTTTGAAAGTATTGTATAATAAGCTTAATATCATTCAAAATATATACAAATCATAAATCAATCTTTATTGAGTTAAAACAAAAATCCGTAATTTATAATTTCGTTGGAATATTTATGCCTAATGATTTGAGTTACACATTCATAAAATGAGAAATAAGAAGCATCAATCTTTAAATGAGAAATAATTAATATTAAAATAAATATAATTTAACTTTAATAAGTATAATTGTGAATGAAATGAAATAATTCTTGTTTTAAGAAAGATTTAACGAACCGTGAGAAAGAAAAGATAATTGAAGATTTAGATTATATTTGATGAGTCATAGTTGATGAAATATGGTAATTTATTTCTAATTTTATAAATAAATATTTCACTAATAGGTTTGGATTATATTAGACCCAAAATCTTTCAAAACTAAATTTATCCTTAAATATTAGCAAAATCCAACATTAGCATCCATTATCCCTAAATTTATCCTTAAATATTTGATAATTTAATTTAATATTATCTTTTAAAAATTAAGTTATTTTTTTTATATATATTAGTAAAGGTAAAATGATAAATTTATTGAAATATAGAGGTTAATAGATATTAATTAATAGAATTTTTAACTGGAGGACTCGAGAAGAGATTTTTTTAAAACTTAAGGATGAGAAAAAAGAAAAAGGGCAAACATATCATTTCACTGAAAAAAGAGGAAAAGGTATGGGTGGTAAATGATAATTACTCATAAAATTAACTAAATGATATTAAATAAAAGGGTTAAATTTTAATTTTTTGAAAAATCTGAGTTTAAGAAAGATAGCTCAAACCCCATGGGGTGCTAAAAGATATCTTATGAATTATAAATATAAAATTAAGGGTGTTAAGAAAATTTTAAAATTTCAGGAGGGGCAATTTGAACTGTAGACAGTGGTATGCCGTAACCGCTAATTAGGGGGGCTTCCTTTCGAACCCCAAAAATATTTAGTTCCGAATACCCCGTTTTTCCCGTTAAATATAAAACTTGACATTAACCCTCCAAAATTTAATCTTCGTCATCATCTTCTCAACATCATTACCGCTTTCTTCTCTTTTAACCCAAAAACAGGGCATCAAAATCCCCCTTCTCCGCCACCTCCACATGGACCCACCACCTCTCTCGGCTGCCACGTAACGCCTATTGTGCACACGTTTTCACTCGAGGCCAAACGTAACGTCTATTCACGATGTTTTTACAACTTGCTAATATGCTCTTTATATTTGCAATGAAATGGTTTCACATGGAATCAGAGAAAGTGCATGCACATTTTCTTCCGTTATAAGTATTTGTAGTAATGCCGGATTTTAGAGGGAAGGTATTCAGGTTCATTGTAGAGTGATTTTACTTGGGTCTGATTGATTTTGTATATTGGCAGCTCACTTGTTGATCTTTACATGCTTATGGGATTTGATGTTAAAGCTTTGAGCTTGTTTGACGAATTACCTGAGAGAAACTTAGCAACATGGAACTTGATTTTACGGGGGTTTTGTGAACTGAGCCGTTCAGATGAGTTGTTAAGATAATATGCTTAAATGAGATTTAATGCTGTGGAGCCAAATGAGCTTAGTTTTTGTTATATGATTCGTGGCTGTGCTAATAAGGGGCTTCTCAGTGAAGGGAAGCAATTACATTGTCAAATGATTAAGCATGGTTGTGTGTGTGTGAGCATTTTTGTCGCCAATGCATTGGTTGATTTTTATTCTGCTTGCGGGAGTTTAACTGATGCGATAAAATCTTTTGAGGCTATTTCAGTGAATGAAGTCATTTCGTGGAATTCGATTTTTTCAGTTTATGCTGATTATGGTTTAGTATTTAATGCTCTTGAGTTATTGTCTAGGATGCAATTTTTGGGGAAGAGGCCATCCTTAGGTTCATTCATGGTGTTCTAGAATTTAGCTAGTAGAACTGGTAATATTGTTTTCGGGAAACAGATTCATTTTTATGTTTTAAAAATGGGTTTTGATCGTGGGAGTGTCTATGTCAAGTCGGGTTTGATTGACATGTATGGGAAGTGCAATGACATTGAGAATTCATTGGCTGTGTTTGAGGCTGTTCCTGAGAGAAATTTGGAGTGCTGCAACTCATCAATGGCCTTCTTGTTGCAGTGCAGGATAGTTAAGGATGTAAGTAAGATGTTTGGCTTGACGGTTCATGAAGGACTTGACCTTGATGAGGTTCCTCCGTCCACAAACATTGAAACTTCCTTCACCAAATGTTGTCTGTTACACATCGATTATTAATGAATATGCTCGGAATGGAATGGGGAGAGAAGGCCTTGAGATGCTGGAGGCAATAATCCAAAAAGGTCTGACACCTGATAAAGTGACATTTTTGTGCGTGCTTTCTGGGAGCAATCATTCAGGCCCAGGATGGTTAAAGAAGGACAATTGGTGTTTAACTTGATGAGATCTATTTATGGCATTGACCCAGACCACGAGCACTATTCATGCATGATAGATCTGTTAGGCCGTGCTGGTCTTCTGGATGAAGCTGAAGAGTTGCTGCAGCGGACACCGGGAAAAGGCAATTATTTGATGTGGGGCTCATTGCTGCGAAGTTTTAGGGTTCACGGCAATGAAATTGTAGGAAGAAGAGTTTCAAAAATATTGATGGAGCTTGAGCCAGAGGATTTTGCAGTTTATTTGCAGGTGTCAGTGTTGGCAAAGGTTCTGAAGAGTGTGGTTTTTGCAGTACAGGGGATAGGGTTGGGGGACGGTGGTGGTAGGAGTGGTGGCAGTCGCGGCGGAGAGAGGTGGGAATCCATGGGGAGGTGGTGGAGAATGGGGGTTTTGGTGCTCCGTTTTTTGGGTGAAAAGAGTATTGGTGATGGTGTGGAGAAGATGAAGATAAAGAGAGAAAGTGAAAAGAAATTGAGGGGATTTATGTCTTATTATGTGTTGATTGATTGTAAAAGATAAACCAAGAGGAAAATAATTGGTAAAATTTGTTTTATCGAAGCCAAAAGAAACAAGAAAGAGATTGGCTTGAAAAGAACTAGATTAGGACTTCCCAATCCTAGTATTTATGTCCCAGTAGAGCTTTCATTAATATATGTTAGTGTGGAACTCAATAAAGAAATTCAAGTCAATACAGAAAAAAAGCAAGAAAAACTAGCAACTTCGCGAGAAAGGGGGCACAGGTTTCCTTGAAGTTTAAACAACTTGTTGAGGAAGTCAGCAGACACACACAGGTGGCACATGGTTGGTGTGGTCTGACGCAACTTGGAGAACACGGGCTAGGCCTTATCAGGGAAGTTTTCCGTTAAATTTCCTATTAAAATGTGAATTGGCTCCTGACATATCATCACAGTATTCAGACTTATCAAATTGATTCTTCTGAAAAGTAAATCTTTCGGTCTTTTTTTATTATTATTATTTTTTTAAAGAATTTAATATTTTTATTGCCAGGTCAGAACTTATCGCTTTCTCTCTCCGTCCAACGGAAGTTTTCTCCACGGATTAACGCGTTGGAAACTTCAAGTTATTAAATATGAACCAATCACAAATTTCCAGTCAATGATTACGTTTACATTCAATGTACTCTATATAAGGATACATTTCATTACAATTTACAAATCCTTTCTTTGCCATCAAATCCCCTCTTGAAAGCTAGCTCTTTCTCTTCTCCTGATGTTCTCAGAAATGAGCTGCATATGTACTGAATCAGAAATCGAACGCCTTGTTGGATTTCCATTCCATGCAAATGATGAGGAAATGATCACCATCAATCTTCTGAAGAGAAGAGACTTGACCCTGATTTCTCTGTCCAATCCTTCAATAAGATTTATATCTATTTTTGGTAAGTAGCCGACTATAATGCTATATATATCAACTTGTACCAAATGCTCGAACATTCTCGATATACACAGTTTTATTCTTTTGATAGTGATGCAGGGTTTCATGCAATTCAATGGTACGATCCCTTCTGGTACTTTTTCAATGCATTCATCGGGGATGTTACACGGAAGGCTGAACGGAGCATGCAACCTCTTATCAGGTTAAATATTTCATCCCCGGTGACTGCACCGAAGAAGTACCACAACGGATCATGCAACCTCATCTAAGTGTAAATGCTGCGTTTAGTTTCCTATTTATTTTCTTGCATTTGCACTCTCATGCAACCTAAAGTTTTAAAAAAATAATATAATATTTTACAAAAAAATTAAAGAAATCACTATAACATATAATTTATATGGTACAACGTGTGTGTATATATTTATATAAATCCTATAAATTTATTTATTTTTAGCGAAGTTAAGTAATTGCTAATCATTTTATAATATTTTAAATATTATGAATCATAAGAATATATTAAAATAAAAGATCCAAACAAACAAATAAATGATAAATAAAAAATTTAAAGATTAAAAGATTGCTAATATTTAGTTAATGTTATCTATTATTAGTCCACCTCAAATAAATATTTAGCGGGAGATTCACCAATTTTTTTAGAAATTCTTTTCAGCCCACCAAGGAAAAAAATTATGGTGACCGCAATGAGCTCAACTCTTCTTTAAACCTAAAAATTCCTCAATATAGATTGTTTTTCATTTCCTTGGCTTTACTGAAGGGATGCATAAACTTGTTCCTTCTCTGATTGACGATTAAGTGATTGATGAGCGTCCAGAATCTTAATTTAAGTTAACGTATGATTTCATTAGGCAGGCAGAGGAGTAGAGAAGACTACAAGTAATTTTTTTTTTCTGATTTTATACTGGGAATTCATGACATATCGGCAGAAAAATGGTCCAAAACCATTTTTAATGTCACTAAGAGAAATACTTTGATGAATAAGAAAATTATGCAAGAATTTCAGTAACTAGTTTTCTGCTGATGTTGATAAAAATATGTGACTGCCAGAAAACAATTGAAAGAAATAGGAAGTTCATTCTGATTTGACCTTTAATTTTATTTTGTGCAGGTTCTTGTTGTATGTCGTATAAAGCGACGTATTTCAACCAAAATGGAAATAAACGAGCTAAGAGCGTCTTATTTCTACCAATATAGATGAAATTATGTTGCAGAAAATTTATTTGAATAGCAGCTAGAACCAAGTTATCATTTGATCTTTGCTTCCACTTCAACACGTCATGACGGTGCAGAAATTATATCTCCAGGACCGCAGCTACCACCAGAGTTGCTATTTGATTTCTAATCCAAGAAGTGATGCAGTAGAAAATACTTATACAGAATTGCAGTACTATTTCGTTTCTAACTCTTAACAGCCATGTTGTGGAAGATACTTGGCAGCTGGATCATCCTTTGCTACGCGTAAATCTTAACGCGCTCAATGGTCGTACCGGGCTGGATCAGACCTCCCACACGTTCACCAATTCTTCCAGAAGAAGGATCCTCAGATTCTGGTGTCTCTAGCAATGAAAATGCTGTGTTGAATTCTCCATTTGGCATTGAGAGCCAGCGAGAAGATTACTTTGCAAGAATGGTGTTTTCTTGCCCAGGATGAATTGCTTGGTGAAGAAACCGGACACACTAGAGGATTTTGTGAAGGGGATACCAGTTGTTGGTATCCTTTTGGTTATTGGATAATAAAGACCAAAACTATTATAAATGGCCTGAAGTTTAGGCCCAAAAATTATATGGTTCCAAAAGAACAGATAGAAGTTCCGGACGAAGCCTTCAAAGCCTCTCAAGGCCTCAAATACCCCGACCGGGAGGAGGAATCCTTGGCAGCCCCACCAAAAGAGACAAAACAGAGTGCTTAGGGGCTGCAAATGTGACACATCCCTAGTCTGATGCCTGTAATTCTTTGTAGAGGTGGTTTGGACTTTGGAGAGCAAAACCTAGGCCCAAAACCTCACATCCAGCATTTCTAAGACAACAACCATTCAAACTCAGGAGCACCTACACGACGTGTCTGGCTGTTGCAAGCCCAAGGACACAGCCACTCACAGTTACACTATTGACTTGGGCATTGGAGTAGACTTTGCCATCAAACGCTCTGTTTGTTTTACAGGATGTGAGCGGAAACAAAAATACTAGAACAAAGAGGTAGACAACAAGAAATTAGTCAGTGGATAAACCAAAAACATCTGACAACACAGCAATGATATGGGTATTCAAACCTTCGATACAAGGGTAAATGAAGCATTTTGGAATTATACCTATGGAGCATCTGTACACCACATTTAAACAGTGTAGGAGATTATTATTACAATTGACATGGTATTTATTCTATTCCGAGGTCTGTAAAGTTGGAGAACAGTTACATTTATATATATATATATATATATTTTTTTTTTTTTTGGAGTTTTGGACTTTCCTGTGCTGTTACATTGTTTTTAGCTAGCAAGTTTTGGACTTGGCATCACATCATTGGAACGATTTTGAAACTTCAGATAAATTTCAGTTTGCGTGAGATCAGATTTTGATATTCCTGATTAATAAGGTCGGGATGGAATCAATGAAACATAGAAACTCATAGCTGAACAGGCAAATAGAATTTTCCAAAAATGAAAATCTTCATCCAGATATTGCCCAAAAAAAAATTGTAGTTGTTTTGAGTGATTAACACTCATTGACATGTCTCAAAACCGTACACTGTAGTGCGTTAAACTTGCTAAAATTTGGAAAAAAACTGAGATCATGTAAAAGACTTTAACTGTAGAAGCAGAAACAAGGGGACACATCACACGTGGGCGAGTAAAGATCATTTCATGGATTCATCGTTCACTTATAAATCATATTCTAATAAAAAGAAAACATTATCAATCTTGGCCGGCACCCAACACATAAAGAAAACAAAAGTAGAAAGAAGATTCTCCATTTATCTTGTTAATGGAGAGGAGTTGGAGAAGTCACGTCTTAGAATTCTTCAACTTCACTAGTTGGCTATAAGTGAGAAGAAGGCGTTCCCTGTCTCGGTTGAAAATTCCAAAAGCAAACAGTAAAAAGCTAAGAAAAGGATAAAGACTAACGTGTGGTTGCTTCGAGAGCTCGTTTTTTAATTAGTTTTAATCTAATAATTTAAGTATAATTCACTCGAAGATAAACATGTCACAAGAACATTGACGAGCCGCCTTAAAACGAAGTCAACACTTGGACCAATCACGGAAGCAGGAGCAACACAAATTCTTCTTCAATGCTTTGTGGAATTTATAGTAATAGATGAACAGCAGACTCTCACTCTATTTTTTGAAGGCAAAATTCGATTAAAACTACTTTCTGACAAACCAGAACCAGTTCTCAGTCTCTTTTGTGTTTCAATGTCGACAGAAGTGGAGAGTTTTACGCTAGCGGAAGCGGACAGATATTATGAATTAGAAAAGGAAAATCCTCGTGGACCAGAAACTGACCCTGTTGAGGGAATCGTATTTTATCCAAATGATAGAGAAATCATCATTATTCTAGATCATAAGAAATCGGGTTCAGCTGTCCCTTCGCCCATTTCTGAGATAAACATTTATGAACACGAACCATCTCAAATACCAGGTAAGTCTCATCAACCGGATCCTGCGAGGTCAATAATTTCTAAGCTCTTGATTTTGATTGGGGTGTTTTTCATGCAGGACTTACAGCAATTCAGACCGGTGGAAAATGGTGGAACTTTTTCTGTTTACTTAAGCGTTTCGATGATGGCAAACGTGTTAGCAGATCGACTACCAGTGGCACTGGATACTGGAAAGCAACGGGTGAGATTGCCAAAATCAAGGCCAAAGGCACGGATAAGGTAATTGGTGAGAAAAGAACTTTGGTTTTCCATGAACGTCGCCGTGGTGGTTCTAACGGCCCTTCTCAGGAGGTTAGGACTAACTGGGTGATGCGTGAGTACTCTACTAACAACAATCCTCAGGTATATATGTTCTATTCGATATCTTCTTTACTTATTTTGTTGGTTTTTGTTTTGAATTGGTGTGTTTTTGGCTTTTGTTCGGATTTTTTATTACTTGTTATGGCTTCTCTTTGTTTCCCTGCTTTACTGATGATTTATCTGTGACCCTTATGCTAAAATTTTCATTTTGCACACCCTGTCGATTTTGGTGAATGGCGGGCTAATTTTGCTTCACTTGATTGATTATCTTTGTGTTGATGGAGATTAAATTAATTGATGAGTTTCTTAGAATCTTGATTTTGAAATGAGATGGGCACATGAATGTATCGTGTACTATCTTTTCCAGACATGCTCTGCCACTTAGATTGTCAGTTAACTATAACTACTTCAGTTGTTGATGCTAAGATAATTTGGTTGGTTAAACAAATAAAACTACAATCACTCCAAGGATCAATAAATCTCACTTGATTTGAAGATTTTGGGAAACTATACTCGATGAAAGATATCACTTGCATGTAATTTTTATCGTTCTTTTCAACCCCTACTACAAATATTGATCCTCTGTATTACAAGTTATTTTGATGAATTAGAATCTGTTGATTTCTTTTCTCCTAGAAATTTAGGAAGTAGTATTCTGTTGATGTTAATAAAATCTGCTATTGCTGGAACAATAACGGATTGAGTGATTGTAAGTTGATTTTGTTATGACCCTTTATTTTTAATTTGTGCAGAATCTTGTTTTATCTCGTATAAAATTAAAAAAAGAGAAAAAGCGACGTATTTCAACCAAAAATGGAAACAAACAAGCTAAGAAGCCTCGTATTTCTATCAAGGATAAAGGTCAACCAAGTCACTGTATGGCTGTTGATAATGGAATTCATGTTGCAGAAAAGTCAGCTCTAGAATCGGAGTTACAACCAAGTTGTCATTTCATCCCTACTTCTATAAGTCGTGATGTTGCAGAAACTTCATCTTCAGAGCTGCAGCTACAACCAAGTTGCAATTTGATTTCTAATTCAAGAGAAAATGCCTATGGATCAGTTACTAATTCTAACAATCATGCTATAGAAGATACTTCGCAGGTAGATCCTTATCCATGGATTTCTGATTCTAACAATCATAATATAGAACATACTTCACAAGTGGAGCAGTTGCCACCCAAGAATCCGACTGCACTAAATGGTTCTACCGGAATGGATCAGACCTCTTTCCCCACACTGCTGTCACCAAACTTTCCAGAACAGGGATCCTTGTATTCCAGTTTCTTTACTAATGAAAATGATGTGTGCTATTCTCTTGGTAGCGAGTGGGATTACTTCTCACAATTTGCATTGCCTTGCCCGGATGAGTTTCCTCGTCAATTCCTTGGTGAAGAAACCAGAGACGGTACTTACTCGCCCTTTGTTACTTCAATTTTTTGAAGTCACCAGAGGCTCTGTGATGAGGATAGCAGTGATGTGGGCACTAAAACCTTCCATGCAAGGGTAAATGAAGTGTTTTGAAGTTATACATCTGGAGCATGTGTAAATTACATTTTAGCTCTGTAGCCGATTCATTACTATTGACATTGAAATGATATTTCACTCATGTTTATTCTGTTCTGAGGTCCGTAACGTTTGGAGTTTGTTGTCTATAACACTTTGAAGACTGTCTGTTTGTATCTATCTATATGTGGTAATGCAGCTAATTGTGGAAAGTTGTAGCTTGTTTAGTTGGAATGCTTGTTCAAAAGAGTTCCAACAGACTTAACAGTCCATGAAACTAGGGAAACTACGTAAAACAACTCTTCAGTCCACCGTTGGTGGGAGAAGGGGAGTGATGATTTCTTTCATCTACAAGATCTTTGCTTCAGATTTTCTGCATCGACTCAACCACATGTAGACTTCAGATTAATCATCTTGAGCTACACAGGTGAAAATTTTTCTCTTAACACAAGAACCTGCAGAGCTCAATATCAAACAAAATGTAACAACTTTGTATCAGAAGAAATGCTCCTTAACTCCTACAAGACTCCAATTGCTGAGTAAACTTTAACACAAAGCAGTATCAAGAGGGAAAAATTGTAAGGTAGAATGCTGTATCAAAAACACAGAGTTTAACCTGTTAGACTGACATCTATTGAAGCCTCAACAATTTGTAATTAGAAGTCTTATCTATTGATTTTGAACAAGCTAATTTCTGTCTGCAAGCTGATAAGCATGTTATTGATCTGTCCATAGGAAGGAAAACTCCATTCTGTCGTTTGGCAAAGGCCAGAAAATGGCTCTAGAAATTAATACAAAAACAATGTTGTAAGTAGTCGCATAGACTGTGAACAAAATCCACCACTCGGCATCAACTAGCAATGTTCATTTAACTGCATCAAAATTGATACCATTCAGTGTAAGCTAGCAATGTTCTTAACTGCATCTAAACTCTTATCAATTTGATTAGAACTGTGCTATCATCTAACCTGTTAGCTATTCAAGGCACACACAGCTTAGTCAAGAATTAACCATTCCCGGATCAAATTCTGCACGTCAAAAAGGTAAAATAAAGCAAACTAACGCATAACTTTTGATTCCTAATTCGGCTAAGGGAAAGGGAAACATTTTAATGGTAATAGTTTAAAACGAACATCGAATAGAATGTACCAAAATCTTGACAATGTACCTTTGTTAGAAAGAAAACTTTTACATCGCATGTTGCAGACTGGTAGTCTTCTGTGATTCAGGAGACTTCTCTCGATATTGAAGGGATACTGCAACAAATATGTTAAAAGAGCAACTAATTAAAAAAGGACTGGAAAATAACTGGCGGAGTTCGTTTAAGAAGCTAGAGGAGATTGGCTTCAGAAGAACCAGATTAGGACTATCTGGGTCATGCGAAGAACAAAACTTTTTATTTCAGTTCTCGTACTAGCTTTTATTAATACACGTATATGTTTGGAATTCAATAAAAAAAAAATGCAAGCAACAAGTCAATTTAATGCTAACAAAAAGCAGAAACATGTAGCAACTTGTCAAGCAAGGGAACGCAGGTCTCTTTGAAGTTTTAACAACTTGTCAAGGAAGTCGATAGGCAACTACTACAAGTCGATTCGATGCTGACAAAAAGCAGAAACAAGTAGCAACTTGTCAAGCAAGGGGACGCAAGTTCATTGGAAGTTTTAACAACTTGTCAAGGAAGTCGATAGGCAATGCAAGTGGGACAGACATGGTGTTGGTGGGGCCTCGGACGACTTGGAGACGAAGGTCTTGTTAGTTTACTGTTAGAATTTTACTATCTTTAATATGAATACCTTCCTGACACGACATGTCATCAAAAAGAATCCCGAGGTTTGGTTGAATTCATAACAATCCAAAGGTTTCAAAACTATTACGGGTACCCCTTATCGATTACTTCAGATGCTCAAATAAATTATTGTTTTTATTATACAAATTAATAAATATCTTGTATTATGAAATTTAGTCAATTTTAATTTAATTATATAATTCACTTATTACCCTATTATATAATAAAAAATTAATTTATATAAAGAAAATGATAACTTGGGGTCATCTTAATGTTTATAATAATAGATTTTGTTAAATCTAGGGGTGTTTAGGTCATTTTACAAAATATTTGGATTATTAAGTTCTTTGAAAAACCTCAGGGGCCTCTAAAAATCCCCTAAACACAAGTCTCGTAAACGCCGTTGTCAGTGTGTTTACACCTAAATGAAATGTATATAAAAAAGTGATCATCCACCCAACTCTACACAGCAATTCTATCTTTCCCTCCAAAACAGGGCTAGCTCTTTCTCCGCTTCTAATGTTCAAAGAAATGAGCTTTCTATTGTAATGATTTAGAAATGGATGGTCTTGTGGGATTTCCACTCCGTTCATATGATGATGAAATCATCATCATCATTACTCTTCTGAGGAGGAAGAGAATTGACCCTGATTTCTCTGTCCAATCAAGCAACAAAATTTATATCTATAATTTCGAAGCCTTCGATTTATCGGGTAAGCAGCTATTTTTCTTATCAGCCAGTCCACTCTGTTTCAATGCTATATATGTATACTGTAACAAATGCTACTAGTTTCTCGAAATGAAGAGTTGTTTTGTTTTGGTTGTGATGCAGGGTTTCATGCAAGTCAACTGTGCGGTGCTTGTGGTACTTTTTCAGTGCACTGACTGTTGATAATAGACAGAAGGCTGAATGGATCACGCACCCTCTTCTCAGGGTAAATTCTTCGTTTAGTTTCTTGCTTATTTTCTTGCATCTGCAGTCGCCACTCACCACAAGTTCATTTCTTTAAAGTGTTATCCATTTTACTCTGTTTTGGAGTTCATTTCTTTTATAGATTGTTTATATTTCCTAGCTTTACTTAGTTTCGATGAGCGTGCCAAAATCTTGATTTGAGTTGATATATGAAAAACATTATTTACAGTTCTCAGTATCAACTTTCACATTTGGCATGTGAAAAACATGCCCAGAATTAATGCTTCTTTGGATTATGGTTTTAATACAGGTTAAATGTCAGCAGCTATCAAGTCAGCATTTCACTTCCAATGCCAGAAATCATGTTGCAGAAAATATGCTTTTGGAACTGAGAAAAGTATGTCCCATGAATAGCTTTCAGTATTAGTCTAGAAACATGTCAGATATTAATGCTTCTTTCTCCGTGGTTCTTACTTTTGGTGGAAGATGAGCGACTAACAAGTTATCATATAACTTCCTATGGAAGAAATCATGTTGCAGAAAATATCTAATTGCGCAACTACCAAGTTCCTACGGGAGAAATCATGTTACAGAAAATATCCAATATAACTTCCTCCGGGAGAAACCGTGTAGCAGAAAATATCCAATTGTTACATATAACCGCCATTAGATTCCTTAGAGGGATACTATTATTGTTAAAATTAATTGTAACAATGCTTCACTCATGCTTTACTGATGTAATCTCTCTATCTTTTTTAGATTAAAAGTTAATCTTTATGGGAACTTTAAGCCTGTTTAATGGGAATGCTTGTTTAAAAGAGTACTAGCAGATGCAAATGGTTTATTGATGCAATTTAAGCCACCTCTTCCATCCAGTAATGGCAAGGGAATGAAATTTTTGCGTTGGATTTTCCCTGTATAATCAAATCAATGCCTGAGCTAGTCTATGAAGATTTGCAGTTAACATAAGAACCCGCAAAACTCAGTATCAACTAAAACCCCACGACCTAGTAATAAGTGTCGTATAATGTGCACCTAAAGACTTCAATTTCTACTCTGGTAAACTTTTAGGCAGATCAATATATTAAGGCTTTCTTGTGCTGATGCACTGTATTTGGCTAAGCAAGTCCTGAACGTGTTTCAAATTATTGGATGTGGCAGCCCTATGTGCCGGCACTAATGTGCTTAGACAGGACCGGCGATCAAAACCCACTGATTTCCATCACCATCCAACTTCCGACGTCCAGCGTATTGTTCTGGCATCAAAAAAGAATTCCTCGCCTGTTTTCGTCGTGTCTTTCGCCAAATTTTCTTTTCAAGTCCGATTTTGTGATTTTCTGAGTTCATTTCGACATTTTTCATCATCCGATCACGCACTGTTTGATACGAATGATTCACACAGGACACGAGTTACAGGGGCTCTATCATTTCAACCTAACTTCTGCTCCTATTGCATGCGTTGTCTCTAAATCTCCGGTCTTCATTCATAATCGTTTAGGTCATCCGTTGAAATTTTAGAAAATGATTCTTAATTTATCTACTTACTAAATCTCTCAGGTATTAGTTCTATTTATAGCAAACTTAATACATATGATTTATGTACTCCAGCTTGAGGGAAAGTGTTGAATTGTAAGTTAGGAAGATAAATTATTATTGTTAAGTTGTGTGGAATAGGAAAGAAGAGATTAGAAAAATAATTATTGTATTTCTTTTCTAGATTAGATTGTGTTAATATATAAGGATGTACAAACTATAAGAAATATACGAAAATTATTCATTTAATTTCACAAATAGAATACAAAAAGCCTTCCTGAAAAAAAGGAACAAATATTTACCATGAAATGAATAACATGTCATGATTTGATGATTATCAACTACAGAAAAACACATTCCTCCTTTAGAGATAAGCTACGTATCCATGAAAAAAAGACTGCAAGAGAGTTTATAGAGCACCTTTTATAAACCTGAGAGTGTCCCTTGCTTCGGTTCATTGCCTGAATAATGTGAGCTCTATTCTTGCCCCAACTAGCAACCATGATGAGAAATCCACAGTTCAGATATGCAGCAAAATTCAATTTTATTTTTAGCCAAGCAAAAGTATCAGGATTAAAATCCGTAACTTTACTAAACTAAACAAAAACCCAAAAGCAAAAATTAAACTTTTTTCAAAACCCTCTCAAGCAATATATATATATATATATATTTTGCAATGCAGCTAGCTAAATTTTTGTCCTATTATTTAAAAAAATAAATAAATAAACAAACGAAAACTAAAAAGAAAAGCAGTACCAAAATAACGATCAAGAATGAGGATGAGGAGGTGAATCTCTTAGGCGAAGATTTTCAATTAGTTCTCCAAGTTCCTTGTGAGTAGATTCTCTTCCAAACGTGAATCCATATCTGAAATTAATCAGACAACAAAAATTAATAAACAAAATTTGGTTGTAATGAGAATTAGAGAAACTAAAGGGAATTACGAGGCAGAAACAATGGAGAATACAGTTGCAGTGGCAATTGTTTGAATCATACTTAATATTTTTTCTATTTTTTTATCAATTAATTTCAAGATTCGGTTGTTGAGAGAAATATTGGGGTTTTCTCTAGGGTTTTGAAGCCTGATGGCTATTGAAATAGACTGTTTCGACCGGCATTTAAGGGAAAAATTGGTCAATGATAATTACTCATAAATGTCAATCAATATTAAGAATCATACTTGTTATCTTACATGTCAATTATATTAGTTAATGCTTCAAGATTATCCTACAAAAATTTAGAGCTTAAAAAATCATATTTGTCATCCTACGTGTCAACTATATAAGCATATGTTTCAAGATTATACAGATAATATATAAATAGATTCCTTCAAAATGGGCTTGTGAATTATATTGTTAGTCGAGAATCCATGTGACTAGTGTCCAAAGACCTATTTCATAATAATAATAATAATATTCTTTTTTAAGAAATATGTATATACATATATACAACTATGTATTATAAAGTAATTATAAAAGTAAAAATATAAAATTCAACTCATTTAATTAATAAAAAGTGATAATATTTTAATAAATGGGTGATGTCATATCAGATTTTATACAAAAGTTTGTATATTATATTTGTATGTATAATATTCCTTTTTTTTTTTTTTCAAATTTTGGTTTTAAACAATTTCCTTTATATAGACCGGATTCTTCCAACTTAATGTCATTATTGTATAGCTAAATAAAAAAWTTTTTGCTACAACACATCCAATTATATCAACGCACATATTTTTTTCTATTGTAAAAGTATTAAAATATGTAAAAAAAAAGTTGGAAATTTCTTTTTTAACAATTTTCATTTTTTTGCGTACTTTCTTCTCTCTTTTTTTTTTTAAATATTTTTTTCACTTTTTTGTAAAATAGAAAAAGATATATTGATTAAATGGTCGAACATGTAACAAGTAAATTTCCCTAAATAAAAAGATGATATTTTATATGTTAATGGGCTGGTCCTATAACTTGATCAGCCCGACCCGTTTTGTCCACAATTCAGCGCCTTATAAAAACGAGAAATAAGAAAAAGTGCACCGGGGTTTGTGTCTCAAACGGCCGCGGCTCGCAGAACAGTTAGATCCTCGTCGCCAGCACCACCATGGTACTTTCTCTCTCAGAAAACCTTTCTTCAATTCTCTTTTTATTTAATTTTACTTGATTGGAGGTTGATGGTAGTATTGAATTTCTTTTACTTTTTTTTTTATGCCTAATTCTTTTCCATTTTGTTTGATGCAGACGAAGCTAACAAAGAAGGCAGGAATCGTTGGAACGTACGGTAAGTGCCAATCATTTACTTAAATCTTCGCATTAAACGTTTGAATGAATGAATTAGATGCTAGACTTGTGTTACTTTGGACTTCTTAGTTTGAGATTTTGAAGGAATTATAGTTATTATGTGCTTATAATGAACCACGATGTCTCCTGATGTAGTAGACTAGTGATTATCTTAAGTCTTAAAAAAAATGTTCTAGCTGAAATCAGGCTTTATTTTTCAGATGGAAATTATGGAATTCTCTTTTAGTTTTTTAAGCTTATTGTCTTATTTTATTTTTGTTCTTTTTAAGTGAATTTGGGCAGCTGTTTCATTATTAGAAAAAAAAAAAATTGCAACAATATGATGTTTAAATGCTACTTAAAAAAGTCCCGAATTTATTTGAGGTCAAAGGTATAGGGATGCCATTACTTATAATCCAAAATCAACAAGCTCCTGGAACTAATTTATCAAACAAATTGTCAAAACTCAAATGCACTAAATAGAAGGTCATAAATACTCGTATGACTTTTTGCACTCCCAACTCATAGCCAACAGTTCTATAAGGATGACTATTTCTCCTGATCAAACAGTGTCTTAAATCAATAGTATTGAGTTATAAATTAGAAAGATAAATTATTATTGTTAAGTTGTGTAGATTAGGAAGTAAGAGATTAGAAAAGTAATTATTGTATTTCTTTTTTAGATTAGATTGTATTAGTATATAAGGATGTACAAATTATGAGAAATATACCGAAATTATTCATCTAATTTCACAAATTGAATACAAAAATCCTTCCTAAAAAAAAAGGAACAAACATTTACCATGAAATGAATAACATGTCATGGTTTGATGATTATCAACTACAGAAAAACACATTCCTCAGTTACAGACAAGCTAAGTACTCATGAAAAAAAAGGGAAATAACCCAAAATGGCCATATTGGAGGGGGTCTTTGAAAAATAACCCACCTTCAATGTTTCTCTCATTCACCTAGCCTCCAAACAGTAAAATTCCCCTTGTACCCCCGTTTTACTGTCACTTCGTAGAACCCTTCAGACCCGGCCCAACCGTGCAAGCCACAATTTTTCACCAAAGATTTATTTATTTTTAATTTTATGGAATATTCTTATATGTTAAAAATTAAAGTAAAAACGTTTTGTAATTGGGATAACGTTTTAAAATAATTAAAGATAATATTAGAAAATAGAGGTATTTAGTGCTTTACTGATATTAAGGAGAGTAAGGAAATGGGCTTTTAAGGGCTCAGCTTTTGATTTAACTGATCTGAACGGACCCAAAAATGAACAACTCATTCGCAGTTGTCGTTTGAATGTAATTGGCTTCACGGAAACTCCTTCTAAGCCGTCACACACTGCATCTCTCATCGGTCCATCACTCCATCCCTTCGCCAACCACAGTCGCCGTGTAGCATCGTCATTTTCCACCAGTCACAGCCGCCGGCAACCATCAATCAACCATAGCAGTTAATATTTGCAGTCTTTCAGGTTAGTCTAAGCTTTGGAAATTAATTAGTTGTGGTTTTTATGTGTTTTAAACTTTGTACATGTGTTATGTGATTTTTTATTTGAAGAATGCAAGTTTGTATTGTGATT
>JANLJB010003135.1:0-11580 GCA_026212285.1 Bursera cuneata
AGTCTTCTTTAAAATCTTTCAAATACCTTTATATCATTACTAAAAAATTAGATTAATACTTAATTTAGTGAAAATTTTAATAAAATATAAAAAAATCGAAAAATTGATTAGGTGATTTATTTTAAAAAGTGCTTTTATTAATATCTCATATAGCTTATAAAAAGATTTTTTATTATAAATTTTTTTGTTATCTTGAGGGTTAAATTATTGAATTTATGTTGGGGTTATCTTTTATAAATTTTATTCAAGTTTAATTAATAGGGTGTACTTAGATATGATGAGTACAGAGTTGTTTTTTTTTTTTTTTTTTTTTTTTTTTTTAAANATTTTTTTTTTTTTTTTTTTTTTTTTTTTCAGTATAAATAGCCCTACTAATATTATTGATGCACGAATTTTGGATGTTGATGGTGGTGCCGGTGATGACCCTCGAACCCTCAAGTCAGGTTCGGTATATCAAAATCTCTAAAAAGAAAGGCTCTCAAATAAGAAAAATTTAAAAAATGTGTGAAGTATGATAAATATGTTTATCTTAAACCTAAATGAGAGGATCCATATAGTTAGAGATCCACCTTGGGAACTGGGTAGTGGAAACCAACTCTACTATGCTATGATTCTCCTTTTGAGTGGGTAAAGTTCTCTGTTACACATGGGGTAACCATTCTTGAAGAAATACTTTGACATGCTAAACCGATCATAACACATAAATTCTTCGAGGTTCGTCCTAGCATAAGGCGACCTCCCATTGATGCGTAGTTATTGGGCGACCTCCCCTTTAATTTTCCCTTTAATTTTAGTTGACTAGAGACTATTCAAAATGACCTCAACACATATTTTTAAATATAATGAAAATAACAAATAAAAATAATTATTTTCTTTTATAAAGATTTTTTTATTTTAAGTCACAAGTGAATACAACTTTTAATAAATATAAGGGAAATTCTTAGTATCCTTTCACCTTTAACAGATATTCAGCGCCTGGTTTAGTTTAGAAATTATTTAAAAATTAAAAAAATAATAAAAAATCTTTTCACATTTTGACATTTAAGATTAAGTGAGAAATGAAATGTGAATTTTACCCTCAATTAATCTAACTATAAGCCAGCAGCCAAACCCTTCTCCGTCTTCTTCCTCTCTTGTCCAACTTTCCCAACTTAATTCTCTCTTCTTTTCTTCCCCAAATCCTAACAGAAATAGATTTTACGAAAGGAAAACTAGATTGAAAGAAACAATTGTAGCTGCCCAGCTGCTATTGCCAGCAGTCTTCATTTGCGGCTGCCTCGTTCTAGATCTGATTCCTTTTGCAGTGGGCATTGCATTCGGTTATGTGGTGTGTTGGTTTGCAGTGGGATGATTTAGATTTCATTCTTTTAATTTTAATTAATTTGGTGCCCCTATTGAAAATAAAATGTGATACATGTCAAGTCATATCACCCATCAATGCAAGCCTACAAGACAACAAGCAACTCTTAATTTCCAAGTCCAGTTCGGTTGTGACACTTTTAGCCTAATATTGGGATGTAATGTAATCCAATTAGACTCTAATTAGTTAGATTGAATAGCCTCCTAAATAAAAAGCTTATTTGTATTATGTGTTTTGTTATATTTCATTTGTAAACAATAAGTATAAAATTATAAGTTATCCTTTGACGTCCCTGGTACAAACTCTTGGGAACCTCTGTGCCCTGACATGAAGTCACAGTGCACCTTGGCATGAAGTCACAGCGCGTCCTGGTGCCAACTCTTGGGAATTTCGATGCCCCAACGCAGAAAAGCTTCGCGCCCCGACGTGGACAATCAATTTCGAATTTACCCTCACATGTCTAACATTTTGTGTTGTTTGAAGAGAGGTTTTCTCTTGTATGTTTTCCTTTATCCAATTCCAAACCAAGGAAGTGGTGGTGGATTTAGCTTAAGTTGGTAAATTCATTTCCTCTATGCATGAAGTCCAATTGGCAATATTTATCTAGTAAGTTAAATTATCCTTGTGTGTGAAAAGCTCCTTTGAAAAACATCTTATTGTTGTTATATGATATTATGTTGTTGAAGATTGAATGGTTAGTGATATTCCATTGGTAATGTGTGTTTAATGTGTTGATGTTGAAGAGTATTAAAGTTCCATTGGTAATGCGTGTTTAATGTGTTGATGTTGAAGAATATTCAAGTAAGTATTGAGATGTTGAATATTGTTCTCACTTGGTGTTAAAATTCAAACAAAAACAAACTTAGTCTCACTCATTATTCGGTATTTGAATAGTGAATATGCATCAAAATGCCTTGAATTTGAATTTTCGTGAGAGGATAAAAATCTCAGAAGAAACTCATAAAAATAAGAAAATAATAACAAAAGAAAAGGTTAAAAAGGAAAATTTTATTTTATTTTTTAATTATTATGGAAGGATCCCGATGCCCTTTGAAATATGAATTTTAGAAAAATCATTACAACAGCGAGAGCTTTTAATGATTTCTAGAACTAATTTTTAAGTGTGTACACTTCCCAATTTTTTTTCTTATATTAATTTAAAATTATTTCATTATTCATTACATCATCGTACCATCAACTTGATAATTATTAATCAAATACACATCATTTAAGATACGAAATTTGTAATAGAATTCAAAATGAATACTGTTTTTAATAAATTTTTTATTAAGAATAATACTACTCTTGAATTTTATCTCAAATTTTGTATTGAAAATTATGTATAATTAGTTAATGATGACCAAAGTGGGGTGTGCAATAATAAAATTAATGATATGATAATTTTAAATTAATGATAAATGATTTGAGAAATAAAATTAATATTTTAGAAGGCTTATCATTATCCTTTAGTTAAAGGTAAACATAATATAAAATATAAAAAGTTATGTATTGTGACACTTAAGACTTGAATATATGTAGACGTAGGCGTTTGAAATAGCATGATCATCAACGATATGATTGGTTTTGAAGACTGTTTTAAATGGTAAACTAGTAGAAAAACCAAACATTGATTAAGGTGAAAAGGAGATGAATGTGACGATGGCTTCCAAACCAGTGAACATCAAGCTTTTCTACAGGCACAGATCGAAATGATGCTTAAATCTGTCATGTCGTTGAAATTTCTGTCTCACCACTTCTTCTTTTCTTTATATTCTTCATGTGCAAAAATTGAATGACTAAATCCTGACAAATTTAACTTAGAAAAATGAATTGTAGTCGTACAAGTCAGCTAGAGGCAGGTTCACGTTCTCTCAATGGACTTGTAATAAAAATGAGAGCAGATGTAACTGTGTTTTCACTCCAACAACCAGGCTGAAACCCCACTCAATAAAAAAGAGAGAAAGGGAGAAGGTCATTGTCCATTTAGAAACTATGTATTGTCAACAAGTTCAAACTCATCTAATTGTATGCTATAAAGACTTCATGTGGAGGCAAAGCTAAGTGATTCATACCAAACAAGGCCATTTCATCTTTATTAATTTATATATGTTTAATTTCTTCCAACTTCCCTTCTTCTATACCAAGCTAGCTAGCCAAATCAATTCCAAAGACTTGAAAACAAACAAAGCCTTTTCTTAGTCTGCAGTCTCTTTCTCTTTAACAACCCTCTTGTTAATTTTGCTGTATTATATATATATATTGAGTTGCATGTACATATATATAAAAATATATATAGATATATAAACTTGGTATATCTAGCCCATTTGCTAAGCAAGGTTAGGTAAGTGACAGTAACCTTAAACACATCATCAAAATCCTTCCTTTTACAGCATCTCTCTACCCGGATTCTTCCCAATTTCCCAAAGAACAACTCTCTAGCTAGCTAGCTTTCTGCTTGCATTGTTTCTGGGACAAAATGCAGCTTCATATATCGCCTAGTTTGAGACATGTAACGGTGCTTCCAGGCAAAGGTGTTAGAGAGTTTATCAAAGTGAAGGTTGGCTCCAGACGCCTTTCCTATCGAATGCTCTTCTATTCACTTCTGTTCTTCACGTTTCTTCTCCGTTTTGTGTTTGTATTGACCACTGTGGATACCATTGATGGAGAAAGCAAGTGCTCTACTATAGGTAAAATGCCATTCTTTTCTCTTCCGATGCTTTCATTCATTCATTCATTCATTCATTCCCAGAAAATCATCTGTAAATATATATATATATAATCAACATTATTATTGCAGTCCAGGATTACATAGTACTAAAAAGCATTGTTCAGAGAGTAGGTACTACTATGCATCTTAAGTTAACGTCATTACTTAATTGCTTATCATTCTATCTGGGAAAATTTTACTGCTTAACAATAGGAATTGGATTCATTTATCTTTAGATAGTATGACATTTTTATCTTAAGATAGATGCATTGGAGGCTGTTGGATTAGGTGAATTTACCGCTGCAGGTGAGTGCGTTTATGTAAATAAGATGCTTAGTGGTCTAGTACTAGAAGTTGTACAAGTTGGAATGACATAGATATCAATATCACACTGCTTAATAAAAAATAGTTGATTCACCGTAGTCGGTGCAGAAGCTGCTTTCAGCGGTTGCCAACTAATTAACAATAAGAAAGAGACTGCATACCAGTAATTGACCTGGTCTTGATTTTTGCTCTTGTGATAGGTTGCTTGGGGAAAAGATTAGGACCAAGAATCCTCGGAAGAAGGCCCGACTCCAGTAATGTAATTAACCTCCTAGCTATATATATTCACTTTACAATTTTTAATTCTTTGCAAATTTTATGAATAAGTAGAACTAATTTTGGCATGTAAAAAGGTCCCAGAAGTGATATACCAAATACTACAAGAACCCATTAGCAAAGATGAATTACAAGGAAGATCAGACATTCCTCAAACATTAGAAGAGTTCATGGCTGAAATGAAGGAAGTCAGATCAGATGCAAAGACGTTTGCTGTGAGGCTCAGAGAGATGGTACTACCAGCTTATTTAATCAATTAATTGAGCAAAAATGTTGTTAGCTAGGTTTAGGCCAATTAATATCTGCCATATCTGACAGGTTAGCCTAATGGAACAAAGGACTAGAACATCCAAAATCCAAGAATATTTATACCGCCATGTAGCATCAAGCAGCATACCAAAGCAGCTCCACTGTCTAGCACTGAGGTTGGCCAATGAACACGCCAGCAATGCAGGCGCCCGTCTTCAGCTCCCCTCAGCAGAACGTGTTCCAGCCCTTGTCGATAACTCCTACTTCCACTATGTTGTTGCTTCCGACAACGTGCTAGCTACCTCTGTTGTTGCCACATCACTTGTGAAGAACTCGTTGCGCCCCCAGAAGATAGTGCTACACATAATAACAGATAGGAAAACATACTATCCAATGCAGGCATGGTTCTCACTGCACCCCTTATCACCAGCGATAATTGAGGTTAAGGCTTTGCACCATTTTGACTGGTTTTCAAAGGGGAAGGTTCCTGTTTTAGAAGCAATGGAAAAAGATCAACGTGTGCGTGCCAAGTTTAGAGGGGGATCATCGGCAATTGTGGCAAATAACACCGAGAAACCTTATGTTATCGCGGCGAAGCTACAAGCACTTAGTCCTAAATATAACTCTTTGATGAATCATATTCGTATACATCTGCCAGAGGTAACGTTAATTAGTCTGAGTGTTTAATTAATTGTTTCGATGGATGGATGCATTGATTATTATTTTGTTTTTGTTTGCAGTTGTTTCCTAGCCTCAACAAGGTAGTTTTCCTTGATGATGACATTGTGGTACAAACTGATCTTTCCCCTCTATGGGACATTGACATGAATGGAAAGGTTAATGGAGCAGTAGAGACGTGTAGAGGGGAAGATAAGTTTGTTATGTCAAAGCGGCTGAAGAGCTATCTGAATTTCTCCCACCCATTGATTTCCACCAATTTTGATCCTAATGAATGTGCATGGGCTTATGGGATGAACGTATTTGATCTAGAGGCTTGGCGGAAGACAAACATAAGCATGACATATCATTACTGGCTAGAACAGGTACTTAATTAAGCGCCAATATTGATTCTATATATCATATCTTTCCATTGAAAAGAGTCCTAATTATTAACATCTCCAAAATTAATGTTGAATTATTCTTATTGTGTACAGAACTTGAAATCCGACCTGAGCTTGTGGCAGCTAGGGACGTTACCCCCAGGTTTGATAGCATTCCATGGCCACGTCCATGTTATTGATCCTTTCTGGCACATGCTGGGGCTGGGGTATCAGGAAAATACAAGTTTTGCTGATGCTGAGAGTGCTGGTGTTATCCATTTCAATGGCAGAGCAAAGCCCTGGCTAGACATAGCCTTCCCTCAACTTCGGCCATTGTGGTCTAAGTATATCAACTTTTCTGATAAATTAATAAAGAGCTGTCATATCAGGGCATCTTAATACGAATTTTGTCAACCGTATTATTCACAAAAAATGTATCAGTATATGAGATAAAAGGAGAGAGTTCTTCACAAAATCAAGGCCATCCATACAGAATGTAATGATAATAGCACCAGGCTTTTGTTTTCTGGACCTCTTGTTACTTTAAACACAACCACACAATTGAAAGATTTTACATCCTTACATTAGTATTTATGTAGATTTCTGTTATACATAATTTGTCTTATCGCTGATTCAATAGAAATCACTCTTCCTCAAGACTCTGATGACAATGCAAGCTCAAATCAATAAAATCAGGAATCTCTCCCCATCACAAATTTTCCAGACGTACAAATAATGCACTATATCCCCAGTTTCGGTGCTCAAATGGTTCTATTGCCTGTTCACAAGTGAGACGCCAGATTCAAGTCAAAACTTGCAATGTGATCAATGACAATTGAAATCTATTATTTGAGCTAAAAGGATAGAAGAAACCAATATTGCAATCTATCAGATGTTGAAAACAATGAAGCAATCAGAATCAGACAAGATTTTAGTTTTAATTTGGAAGCAAGTTTTCACTAACATATCTTGTACTTGGAATACAGACATTTTGGAAGTGTACTTTATAAATTAATTTCCTTCACCTCCTAATATATATCCTGCATTTGCAATTCCCAGCTGTCTCACAAGATAACATTTACAGATTCAAATTTTAAAATAAGACACTGAACAGCAACAAAGCAGCACAATATAAAAGAAATGGTTGTGTAGTCTGCTCTTTTTTCTTTGAAAGTGATAGCTATTGATGCAACCTCATTTCATTGTCAACACCAACATACTTAATTTTGTACATCTTCCCGCCCAAGGCAAGAACTCTGGTGTTTGCTCACATTTTAAGCTGAAGTGCAAGCTCAACCACTTGATTTGTTTAATTTAACCTAAATTTTAACTGCAAAATAAAGAATTCTGTAACTTTAATATTTTCCAATCATTATTAAAGTCATTTTAGTTCACATAAAATTCCACAGTCCATGTCAACAACTGTGGTTTCTTCTGTCCCTCTCTTATTGCATCCTTACATCATCTGCATATTTTACTTCTCGGTTTACACTTGCTTTGACCTGTAGAATGGCTTAATGAAACGAAATGCTAGTGTAATATTCTCTGTGTATCAACTTACTAACTATCTTCTCCGTCTTGACTGAAGGAAAATTCTTTATCCTAAGTGTTATTCTTCCCTATCAGAAAGGGTAAAAATCCCCAAAAGTCATAAATTCATTTGATGCAGCGAAATTAGTTTTTTATCAAACCTTTTGCTACTCATAATTATTGTAAAAGTGTTTGGAAAAAAAAAAGATCAGTCAATAAAGAAAAAAATCTAGAATCCAGAACGTATAACCAGTTTGAAATATTACTAGTAGTTAAGGTATCACACATTGCAAAATTTGGCTCATTCGTTGAGGCAACAGTACTGGTGTCATTTTATATATGAAAAACGAAAAATATGAACCAAAAGTACACAACTAAACTTACTTTTTCCCTGTTACATTGGACACCAAATCTTTCAAAAACTTAGCAGATTTTGTGATTGGGGAGTTGATGGCCATCAAATTGTACAACACAGTCTCAACTTCACCAATAGAAGGGCGCACCTTAAACCTGGAAACCACCTTCAATTCACCTTCCTCTTCAACAAGAACATTCCACCTTTCACCACTCAAAACCCCATCTCTCACACACTTGAAAACCACTCCTTTTCTTTTATTCAAAATGCCCTTAACTTCCAATCCCATAAAGGAATATATCACATCAAAGGAAGCCACAAAACCACTCAAATCACCAAAATTCTCCTCATCTTCAAACCCCCATCTAGGATTGAAAATCACCACTGGCTTTGGATACAACCTGTCAGTTACGGTCTTCATAATCGCCAGTTGAGACTCCTCTGGCGCCAAAAATATCGCCACATCAGCGGAAGTAAAACTTGTGTTAGCAACTGCGTCTGAAGAAGTGTGAACGTGTTCAACTTGGTTCAAGGAATATGATTCAAAGAGTTTGAGAGCAGCTTGGGTTAAATCAATTTCAGGCCAAAGAAATAAAATTTGGACAGACGAGCCTTTTCTTCTAATGGGAAGGTCTTTAAAGACATCAAAAGCGAGTTGCGAGAGGGAAGATGGAGAGTCATCGATGACAGGAATTTCAATACGGTATCTGGGTTGTTTTAGTTTCTTGAGTTTACCAGACAGTCTGGGATTGTTGAGGGGCTTTTGGAGGGTGGCTGAGAGACAGGTTTTGGCTTGGAGAATGGCTTCTTCTTTGGTAGTTGGTGGGGCAGAAGAAGATAGAGAGGCGTGGAGGGAAAGGGATAGAGAGGTGGCTTTGTAAGATGACAAGAAAGCTTTGGTTTGTGGAAATGGTGCAAGTGTTGAAGGATTTTTCAAATCAAGTTTGAGAAGATTGGAAGCCATTTGAGAGTGAGTGATGAGATGAGAGGAAGACATGATAACTACAGTATGCTCAACCATTTTCTACTCCTAAGCAAGATAAGCTATGTTGAGTTGACTTCGGTCCCCACGACTCTTACACATCCTCATGTTTGTTTGACACTGTTACTTTAACCGGCTAAGCGGGATGTTATNGTGTGTGTGTGTGTGTTTTGAGTGAGACAATCCTTCAATTTTAAGTTGAAATTTCATCTTAAACTTCTTGCATAAATATGAAGAGTCTTAGGGGCAGGTATATCTGTTTTTCCATATGAATTTTAAATTTGATTAATTCTCAAGCTTAAGATATTATTAGCATATTTATTTTTTGGACTTCATATCTAAATGAGAAAAGGAAAAGGATCAACCACTCCTCTATATTACACTTTTTTTACATCGATTTATATCATTTGGATGTATATAGATTTAATGGTTAAGATTTGATAACATGACAAGTAAATATTAAGTTAATCATTCACTGTACATAAAATGAAAAACAATCACATTGACATAATTAATATGTTGTTCTATGATAGGAACTTTTGCTTACATTGTATCATTTAGTCTTGTACCAAAACCGATCACATTCGAGATTATGTAATATTATACACACAAAAAAAAAAAAAAAATCTTTTTTTGGCTCTTTTTAGTTCTATGTNAAAAAAAAAAAAAAAAAAAAAAAAAAAAAAAAAAAATCTTTTTTTGGCTCTTTTTAGTTCTATGTCTCTTATCCCTAGGAGGTCCTCCTCCACTAGTAGGTTTTTTTGAAAAACTCCATTTATTCTAATGTAGATGGCTAGCTAGCTTACATTTATTAGTTTCAATGGAACTCCTTACGATGTTGTTTCTATCTACCATTGATAAGTACAAATTATACCTAAGTTTTAGACTTTTGTTACTTGAGTTAAAATGCTATATTCTTGTTATATTTGTATGTTTTTATGCTTCATTGTTGGTTTTAGTGATTTTTATTTATTTATGTGATAGGTGAAAGATTGAGAAGAAATCATACAAAAGAGAAGATAAATTGTGAAGGAAATGGAAAAACAAATCAACAAATTAATTTTAGTTTTTCTCCATGAACATTTCTCAGTATTTTGGGTATAACTTCTTTTTCTGTTATTGAAATAAAGTGATTCTGATGGCATTGAAAAGCTAAGAGATAGAGTTACAACTTTTATGTTGGTGAGTTTTCCAAATTATGAATATAATTTTTCTAGACAAAGAGTTCAAGTCGGGGCATGGATTTGGTCCATGCTGGGGTGCTGATGCCATTTTAGAAAATTGTAGGACTTCTATTTTGACAAGGAAACATCCTAAACTGTGCCATTATATATAGAGGACATATTTTAGAGATTAGGGGGAGAGAGAGGATGGCTAGGGACTCTTCCCGAAGCCTAAAAAGCATGAATTAACATCTTAGAGGAGAAGAAGAAAGGATCTACACATGAAAATCTGTAAATTTCTCCAACTGTTTTCGTTTGCAACTCTCTTCTCAATGTCTTTCTTTAGTTTTCTTGTTTCTCTTTTGTTTCTTTTTGAACTTAATCCTTCACTAAGGCTATGATGTAACCTAGCTATAAGGATTTAAACCTAGTTAATTTAGTTATTGAATTCTTTATCACTTGTTGAGTATTTAATAATTGATTTTAATGTTTTTGAATAACGGGCCATTATTTGAATAAACTGTTTTATCATATTGAGATCAAGAGATGATATATGATAATTGATCTTATAATTAAATATCATATTCTACGTGTTAGATAAAGATATTGATATGGTTTATGTAACATAACAAAAGAATTCATAGATCTTAATGTGCCTTAATCTTTTAAATCTAAGTTAGAGATAATTGATTATTGCTTAAGAGAAATCTTTATATAAGGAATTCTTGCTTTCAATATAGATTTTGAATAATGATATAACTGAGGGTTCAATATAGATTAGTTATAGTGAAGTCATAGGCCTTAGAAACTTAGTTCATTGTCTTCATAGTAGATTTTCATTAGTTTTAGTTTAGTTTTCAATTCTAGTTTTTAAGACTCAAATCATCTTTCATTTATCTAAATAGTAAATAATTCAGTAAAATTAGTACTCAATATCTTGGTCCATGTGGATTCGACATCTGACTTAAAATCACTATATTACTTGATACGATTTTGTGAACTTACGAATTTTAGAATAATCAAGAATTCTCACTATTTCTTAGATTCATGGACCCAATTTATCATGCTGTCTAGACTGTGATTGAGTGATGGGTTTACGAAATCTATCCTATAGTGCTAATTTCTCTAGGATACTTTGAGGATCCTAGGCCTGCCTTGAATCAAAAAAAAAAACCACAACTCCAATCAACAACAACGTTGAAGACAATGCCTATCAGATAAGTTTTATCATGGCTTCAAGCTATTAAATTGCCAAACAACTCTTGCAAAAATAAGCAATATCTCCTACTTAGGGAAAGGAAAAATACGTGAGCATAATTCAGGCCAGGGTTATTAAAAATGAAAAACAAAATATCAGCAAATTTAAATTGAGGTGGCTGGTAGGATATTTCTAAACCCCTTCTCTTGTCTCCATGCATGGCCAAAGTCGCTTGGTCCCTAACATAATTCAATTCATTGGGATCTTTCATTCACATGCATATGGCTAAATATTGATTTTATACATCATACGTACATAATATATGGGGAATTTACTCTGACCCCCCAATTAGATTTCAAGAAAACACTTAACCCCACACTTTTACTAAACTAACAC
>JANLJB010003135.1:11630-23336 GCA_026212285.1 Bursera cuneata
AACATAATTCAATTCATTGGGATCTTTCATTCACATGCATATGGCTAAATATTGATTTTATACATCATACATACATAATATATATATATATATATATATATATATTATATGTATTCATTTAGTGTGGTTGATTCATGCTCGAGCCGGATGATGAATAATATCTATAGGAATTCACCTATCCCAGTAACAAAAAAATCTGAATTTAATGATCTTTGTATTAAAAGCTAAATTGGCTAATGGTATAGGTCATAGTTAATGGTCGTGAAAAAGTTGGATCAAAAACTACTTATAGCATCATTGTAATTAATATAACAATTAATTAAAGATATATTAAATGAACAATTAATAACACAATATTAATTGTATGAATTTATATTTCACTATTAATAACACAATATTAATTGAACTAATTAACCACATAATATTAATAGATCTAATTAATAACTGAAACTTAATTAAAGTAATAAAACAAATAATTAATAATAAACTTTAATTAATAACGTAATATTAATTGACAAATTAATAACATAACATTAATTGAACTAATTAATAAATAATAAATTAATAACAAAAATATGGCAACAAATATAAAATTTAAGTTTAAATAAACAAAATCTGAGGCTCATGTGTCATACGATGTCCTTAAAACAGATTCGCACTTAAAGCTTTGTAATGTCTGTTTTCTAAGATAAAACAGTTTCAAAGCTACTTTCAAGCATATCAAAATTTGCTTCCGACGAATTTGAACTATGCCAAAATTCCATCACACTGGAAGCCTAAACCACTAAAAACTCTTCTCTAAACTTGAGAGAATGAGAGAAGGAATGTTTCTTATAGTGTGAATAGAATGAAGAAAGAGAAGGCTTTATGTATAGGTGAGGGGAGTAATGTAATGGACCATTAAATCCATCTATTATTTCCAGTAGTTACAAGTCATAAAGGTCGACAATTACAAACAATTAACGCCAAATGTAGGACTGTTAGGCTGCTATATCTCCTAAAACTAATTTGTGACAGGAGAGTACAACTCAGTTCCTTTATGGCATTCAACATCGTACCCGCAAGGCCTGTTCTAAAAACGGCAGTAGGGAACAGCATTGTGAAACTCTAACAATAACATTAAGAAATTTACTTTAGACCCAAACTCACCCAAAGGGAGGTAAATAGGTGAATCAATTATGGAATAAAACAAAATAGATTATCAAGAATACATTAATGATAATCAACAAATACAAATAAAAAATGTAATGGTTAACCCTAAATCACCTAAAAAGCAATAGAATATGAAAATGCAGATTATCCAAACAGTTCATTATCAACTAATAATCAATAATATGAGATAATGAAAATCATCCAAAAAGTTCATAATCAACCAATCAACAATAATATGAGATAATGAAAATCATCCAAAAAGTTCATAAACACACAACTATCAACACAATGCATAAATTAAAATGACATAGCATTTCGTTTAACGAAAGGAAACCTCATCAAAAGGAAAAAAACCTTCAGGCTATAGGTCGCTACCATAAAACAATTCACTATAAGAAGAAAAACTTACAACCGGTGATTCACTCTAACAAAATCTTTGTAGACTTTGACCCACTGTTGTATAGTCCTAGTAACTCTTAAGATAACTTCAAATCTAGCACCGCCCTCTAAATCTCTTCCCACAAGAATTGATTCAGCACTTCAGCCGGAACTCCAAGCTAGGACCATACCCTTAAAACTTTTGATGCATGGAATTACCATCTAGAACCTCTAGATCAGGATTGTGTTTGGTTGATGTGTAAGATTTTTGGATACACTCAGTTGACACAACTCAAAACCCACTCAATAGCAGCTCACAATGTTCAACAAAAAGAATCACACATACCCAGTAACAATATCTCAATCAAGTTGATGGAATGGTGAAAAACAAATGAAAATCAGATGAAAAACTAGTATAAGATCTGAATCAAAGATTTCTTAAGCTTGGTTACTCTAATTAGCTAAGGCCTACTAACAAGTTCAGCTCACAGTCACTTCACGAAGAACACGACATATCTAGATTCATACTCTCTGAGTTCAAAGAAAATGAATAGTATTTAATTAATGAGAAGTGCTAAAAAACATAGGAACTAGATCTGAGATTTTCTAAGAACACTAACACCCACAAACAAATACCCATTCAAGAACAGTCCATAGCGTTCACCAGAAAAATCACTCAAACCCATTTTTGATTTGATGAATCAAAGTTGGAAGGACGATGCAAAATGGATGAGAACCAAACAAAAAGTTAGAATAAGATTTGGATCTGTAATTTCCTAAGCTCAAAAGCTTTCTCTAGTCGAAACCTAGTTGTGTTTAACTCATACACAAAACCCATGAAGAACAACACTCACTCATCTTGATAATCTGTCAATTTAAGTAAATAAGATGTTGTTAATAGATGAATGAGAGAAGAATCATAAGAGTAAAACCTAGATCTGGAGTTTTCTAAGCTCAACAACACTCAATAATAAAGACCTATTCAACAATTTTGAAGTTTGTGTTTGGGTAATATTTTCCAGAAAAATGAGTGTATAAATCAAGGGATTAGATCAAGATTTATGAAAGAATCAAATTTATAAGCTCAAAGAACTAAACCCTTACCTCTACTCTAAGATCTCGCGAAGAAATTTGATCTCAAAATAATGGTGGTAAGAGATCTTTTCAAAAATTAAAATAGTGACTTTATATAGTGTCAGATACTGTCAAGTTGAAATTTAGTACTGGTTAATTTAATCTTCTTTTGCTTCCAGTATTGACACCTTATTACACACACGGACCTTATACAAATTTAAAACCCATTACAACTCAATAAACACAAAAGACAACTCAATTTTTGGCACGAGATTAGCCAACACAAAACCAATTTAACACCAAACATTACAAGTCCATTAATGCTGAAAACCGTTACAAATTTATGACCATTAAACCCAATTATAATGTCAAAACGGTTACGAAAATTGAGTAATTAATCCTAGTCATAAAACCCAAAAACATTTATTTTTTTATTGGCTTCATGGGTGCACATTAAGCAAGAATTTCTTATTCACCTATCTGTCATTTTGAATATATGAATGTACAATAGATGTTATCATGAAAGAGAATTCAAATCCACCAAGATATTTTACTAATACAAAGTAGTTTCCAGTTATATTTAAACTCTAAAATGATTCATCAAATTGTGTCAAAATCACAATTTTCCAACAACTGTTGGAGTGGGCACAAGTGGACGAAACCAGTAGATAATTCCACAAGATCAAAATTAGGAATGGAAAGATACGAGCTGCAAGTTAGTGCAATGGGTAAAGTTTTATACATTCATAGTAGGTACGACGACCTTAGCAGACCTTTAATTCGAATACATAACATGATCCCAGTTTTTCTCTCTCCAGCCTTCTCCTTCATGTCTCTCATTCCTCTCTCTTGTAATTTAGTTATATTTTAAATTACTCTTTAAATAACTTTAAAGCGAAATACTCATTAGAAATATTATTCGTTAACAGTCATATTATATAACTTAGGGTATATATATATATACTTTTTTCTTTCTCCTTTAATCAACAAGTAATTTTAAACTGAAAATGATGTACTAATATAATCTATATGCTAAATTATAGGAGAGAAAGGATGAGAGACAAGAGGGAGAAGGCTGGAGAGAGAAAAAGGTCATTAATACACATTATAATTGTTATTCATTTTGTGCGTTGAATGATTGTCTTGGTATTTAATTATCATGTAATCAAATATTGATAATTAATCTATATGGATTCAAGATTCTATGAGCATTGAATGATTATCTTGATATTTGCTTGTTATGTAATCAAATTGACCAGTAATCTATAAAGATTCAAGAGATTCATATGAATTGATGTAAGAAAAGTGTAATTTATAGATGTTGATCCTCCCATGAGAAAATATTTGAATGGATTTTCTATTTTTTTCTATTTTAAAGTTCGGTTGTTTTATTTTTTCTATTCCCAAATATCATTATTTAATTTTAATTATTTTTTATTTTGTAAACCTTAATACTCACCTTTTTTTTTTCAATTGCATAATTATTTTTTTCACATGACATATGAAAATATATTAATTAAAAATATAATTTTTTATAACTCTATAATAATTTGATTTTAATTTAATCCTAATGATTTTATATATTTTTGTATAACTACAATAGAACATATATCATATTTAATAAGAATATTTATATCAAATTATTAGTATCAAGATATTTTCAATTGATAAAAACAAGTAATCTTAAAAAATAAAAATAAAAAACTAATATATCTATTAGATAATTGTAAAGAACCCTTTTAAATTTTAGTTGTTTCAAATCCATTCAATTTTTTTAAATATATAAAAAAAAATCATGGGGAAATTCCGAATATGTATTATAAGCTAACAGAAAGTAGCTCATATATCCCAAGCTGTGTCAAATGCATTCTAGCTGTCCACGTGATTCGTCAATCAACAACTAAAATACTAATTGCAGAACCACCCATACGCCTAACTCTCAGTTGCATTATTTTGTTACATCTCAAGATTGCAAGGAAAGCAGTCTTCGACGAGTTTCTGAGCAGAATTCTAAAATAAGATCAAACGCCCCGGGACCCAAATCCGAAACACGGGCTGCCAGATAAACTTATTAAAATTTACATGTGATACCAGCAACAATTCATAGGAGGACAGGGTACAGTCATCCCCCAAATCCAATTAAAATACTTCAACGAAACTAATACAGTCGACCAATGACAAAACGGATACACTTGTTAGGGGCAAAATGCCAACCCAAATCATTGTATGTTGCAGACTTAAGCAACTGGAGGGCGGAGTACATGATCCTGTGAGGTATCCACTGAAGCAGGTGGCATGAATTGCCACATTGCAACTCCAGGGTAACTAATGAACGGCACCAATTTGTTGCCAGGAGCTTGGCCTTGTGCAGCAAATGCAGCAGGAATTGCAGGGGGTGGCAAGAAACTAGGTTGTGTATTCATGGTTTTTAGTTGCTGCTCCAGCTTCTCTTTCTCTGCCTTTAGCCTCTGCTTCTCATCACGAAGCTCATTCTTCTCCACCTACACAAGAGGACATGCAAATGGGCGAAACGTATCAATAAGTCAAGCTTTTAAGAAAACATTGCATCCTCGAAAGCTCTCAAGAAAACTGAAGGCAGACTTGCCTTCAACTCTTTAATCTTCTCTTGGAGACTTGAATTTGAGTCCTTCAGCTTCTGGGCTTCACTCCGTAATTGAGTCACCATCCGAACAGCATCAATCAAAATAGCTGACTTATCTGTTTTGGGAGGCCTTCCAGGCTCCAAGATGGAGCCCAACTCCACAAACCTGGAAAAATGACGAACATTTATCTTTCGTGCTTTACAAAGAAAAAGGACAGAGAAGGATAGAGAAGCAAAGAAAACAAGAGAGTACTTGTCATTTAGCCTATCCCTACGCAACTTCTCCCTACATGCCTTGGAGCTAGATGGATTGCATGATTCAGATCTAACCCTGCAGCACAAAATAATGAGATGAGATAATATTCCTCCAATATCACACACACAAACACATATATATATTTACATATTAGTCTCACAGAGACACAACTGCCCAAAGTCTTTATATAGCAAAGCAGCTGACCAAAAGCAAAATTCATCCAGCATTGACAAGCTCTTATGGAACTATAAGTTGGGTGGATCGATTTTGTTACTTAATTGCTTGGAGTGAACTCAGCTACTGAGTTCGTATATGAGTGATAAAAATCTCAAAACAAGTTTTAGTCAATTTCTCCTGTAATGGCTCATACAATCATCTATGCATTGTTTTAACGAAAGGTGCTGCTCACGGTTTATGAAAAGCACGAGCGCATAGAAGTATGGTGATAAACAAGATAAAGGAGATGAGGAAAACTGTTAACCTCTTTTTCGACCCATTTTCCTTTAGGCCATCTGAATCTCCAAATGTGACATCAGTGATGGTATCCACACTAGCATCAGTCAACAGAACATGTCACAAAGAAGTACAGGTTAGTAAACAACAGAAAATTAAAATTTAAGTAGAATAGAAAAGAAAACTGATGGGATCTTGCTCATCAATTAAAAAAAAAAAATGCAACATGGCTTTTCAGGATAAATAAAAGAAAAAAAAAAACAAAGAAATAAGTGAATATATTGCTAGTTCATCAATGCTGGATATTTTAAACATCAGTTCAAATCACAAAACTCACTCTAATCATTTGGGTAAGCAAGAAGAAACATCCTACAATTCAAGAAAAACTTCCACCCAAACCTCTGACTCATGCAAAATTATTTTACAATCTTCTCATGGATCTGAAAAACCACATTCTCATAGCTTCTAAAGCAAATTGTACAAGTGCTATTAAAGGAGTTATAAAAGATCAGCATCTACTACATTTTGCCAAAACAAGGCAATAGAACTTCTTTAACCGCATCATATTGGGAGCAACTAATTCCCACAAATGGTTTCATGAACACCCATCACTCACTCACAGACCATCTCATTTAAACCAATCATGCGCACAATTAAATCAACCATTAGGTCAGAAAAAATAAAATATCATTGGAAAAGCTACTTCATGCCTTAAAAAACAGACAAAGCCATCATGAAGTGTAAAAACTAGGTAAACACTCGTGCTCCGAACGTTCATATAGCATTGAATTGAATGCAATCTTCTTCGGGAAAATTATAGAATGAGATAATCAATAATTACAACGAAAATTAACATGCTAGCAAAAGTTTCTCATTACAAGACTTAAATCAATCAACTAATATTCTGGTCCATGTTACCCTTAATTTATATTAAAACATTCACTCCTCGAAACCAACCCAAAAGTATAAAAATTCTTTAGACAATAAACCCTAATCCAGTAATTTATCAAATAACAAAATTGGAAGAGATTAAGATCAAATTTTCGTTTGGATAGTCTAAGTACCTGACAGTAGAGGGCCCACTGATGGGCTGAACGGGCCAATTGAAGCCGGAAGCAGAGACAGAGAAATTGGTATCCGGTACAGAGATGTCGTCAATCAAGGAGATATCGTANGAGCCAATTCGTATTTTCGGGAGAAACCATTTTCTTTTGCCGGAAAATCTGAAGGGGTTTTCCGGCTGGGTAGGTATTTTCCTGCGAAACAAACAAGGGTCTTGGGAAGAGAGAGAAAGGGAGAAGGGAATCTACGCGTGGTATTTTGGCACAACTTGTGTGGCAGATGGTGGCGTAAGAGTAAACGGTGTTCTTTTGTAGCCGTATGGGGCTTGGGCTTAAAAGCCGAGTTAAAACTTACATCAATAATAATATTGCACATATAGCTACCATACCACTTAACCTTTTTTTATTGTTTTTTTCGTAAGTAGGTGCCTAGATCAATTTATGNTGTATCGTAATTAAATTTTATGAGATCTGTGTCTTGTGTTTTTTAAAAATTTTTCAACATAGATCATAGACCCCAAGGGAATATATATCAAGACGGTTCGAATCTTTGATTTATGTCCTATTTGTTTCACTGTTCTATATATGTGTTCGTGTAAATTTTTTATTGTATTTCAAATTTATTTTCTAATTTTTAATATTCATTCATGCCCAGTATATTTAAAAAAATAATGGTGGACTATTATTTTTTTTTAAGACTAAAAATATCAACCCAGAACTTGAGATTTATAAGAGAAGATAATTCAAAAACACCAATTAACTCTAACGGCAACTTTTTGAAAATATATTTTTAGAAAAATACTCTATTTTTTAACTGATAATATTATCAAACTAATTGAAGGTTTTTAGTACTTTAAAAAACGTGATGAATTTAGATTGAAGAATGTCAAACACATGACAACACCAACACCACGTGGAAACCTGCCAAACTTTGAAGTCTCTGGATAATAAAAGTAAAAGCGTGTGATGACGTGGACTGATACAATTGGTTAGTAGTGATGTCTACTAATACGATCAGTGGTCTTAAAATTTAACCGTACCTGCTCAGAAGCCCCAAAGGGTGAGGTGGGACCTGGCTCAAAATTGTGCGGAGAGTGATTGGCCCATGCAAAAAAGTAGGCCTCAGAAATATTGCCCAGTCCATTAGTAGTAGTTCTCCTTTTTTTTTTTTTTTTTTTTTTTTTTTTTGTTTTTAANGTTCTCCTTTTTTTTTTTTTTTTTTTTTTTTTTTAGGCTTATAAAGTCTACGGAGAAATGAAATTCCATTTAGATTATATAAGATTCATTTTTCTTTGCTCAAAATGGTTCATCCAATTCAAAATGTAGTTGACTTTCACGATTACTATAAGCTAACTAACCTTAAATTAAATTTCGAATTCCTAAAAATTAGATTGGATTGGATAGAAGGACTACCATTCTCTAGAAATATGATTTTCATCTAAATGAAAAATCTATTAAATGGTAGAGGATAAATTAAATCTTAACCACAGTAAATATTAAAATTCATATATTATCAAATCATTAAAGAGGTATGTACTTTTGGGGTAAATAATAGACACCCTCAAGGTTTAGATAAAACAATAAACTCTCTTTAATGTTTGGGTCAAAGAATGTAAGCACCCTTAAATTCTTTATAAAGACTTTTTTATCCCTGTTTATCTTATTCAAAAATTAATAAAATAATTAAAGGATAAAATCATAGCACCCCCTGATAGGTTTCATTAATCATCACAGAACTCCTATTATAGTATTTATCTATTGAAATGTCAGTTTACCCCTATAATAAATAACTTTTACCTCTCCTGATTTTACTAACGAAATATTGGCTCCCATGATTTGCAAATATTGGTAGAAATCTCCCTTACTATTAAAGTAAAAATAATTTGACTAATTAAAACTAATAAACACCGAACCATATTTATTTAATAGACTAAGTTTTTTAAGGACAAATAATTATTATATGTTTAAAAATTAATATTAAATATTCAAAATCTAACTTTTTAAAAATAATATTACATATTTATATAAGAAAGATTAATTTTTTTATTTAATATTAAAGAATATATAATATTAAAAATATCTAAAATATATATTATAGTTATATATTTTCCTAAACGATTTAAAAGAAGTAATTTATGTTAACATTTTAAAATGTTGAATGAACATATTTAATATATTTTAATATTATATAATAAAATCTCAAAAAAAAAAAAAAAACAAGTGATATGTTCATTTTGAACAAAAAAATCTTTTATGAAAAAATCACTTCGACAGAGAGAATTGTTAATTTTAGAGAACCCGAGAACTCATAAATTAGTTATTTCAACCATATTTGTTTTATATTAACTTATAAATATTATTTTTAAAGCATTTCTTATAAAGACATGTCTTAATATTTTTTTAAGAATTTCACTTGTTCCCTAAGATTTTATTATATAATATTTAAAACATATATGAAATATATCTATTCAATCTTTTAAAATGTTATTACTTTTAAATTTCTTAGAAAAAATATAAAATTATAATATATATTATATATTATTTCAACATTATAAAAAAATAAAAATATAAAAATAAAATATAATGTTAAAAATACATAATTTTAGAAAAATTTATAAGAATGTAAGAAACAAATATGATCAAATAGCTAGTTCAAAAGTTCTCAGGTTCTCCCAAGTTAATAATTCCTTTTGTTGAATTGATTTTTTATAAAAAGATTTTTGGTTTTAAAATGTTAACATAAATTATTTAAGAAAAATATAAAACTATAATATATATTTTTTGTATTTTAATGTTATATATTCTTTAATACATACATTAAAAATTAATCTTTTTTATATAAATATGTAACATTATTTTTTAAAAGCTGGATTATTACTATTTAATATTAATTTTTAAACATAAAATAATGGTTTATCCATTAAAAGCTTAATCTTTAAAATGAAGTTGGTTTTGGTATTTTATTATTTTTAATTTGTCAAATTATTTTTATTTTAATGGTAGAGAAGGTTTCTACCAATATTTGCAAATCATAAGAGCTAATAATTTCTATAGTAAAATTAGGGGAGATAAGTGTTATTTATTATTGGGAAAATTTGATATTTCAATGGATAAATACTGTAACAGAATTTATGTGATGATTAATAAAATCTATCAAGGGTTTAATATCAATAATGAAACTTGTCAGGGGGCATATAAATAAATATGTCTTACCATACGAGGGTTTATGATTTTATATCTTTATTTTATTAATTTTTTAATGGGACAAATAGGAATAGAAAAGTCTCTATAAAGAATTTAGGGGTGTTTATGTACTTCACCCAAAACTTGGGAGTATTTATGTTACTATTTCAAATATTGGAGGGAGTTTATATTTTATCCAAATCTTGGGGGTGTCTATATATTTACCACATTTATTTTTGGATCTAAATTTTAATATTAGAGTTTGTTCATGGCCAAAACCAATAAAGGGCTCATTTCACATGCAATATACAATATACAATATGCAAGATGTAGACATTCATGTAAGATATCATGCAATACATAAATTTGATGCCACCAAAATGGGTTGTGTCTCGCCATGTACCCGTGTGGGCCCAAACAATACACACCATCCCACAAAAAGGTGAATTAGGCTCCTTCAATATACACAAGTTAGATTTAAATTAATCTAGCTAATACATCATACAAAAACTAAGTGGACCTAAGCCATTTATGGGTTATGGATTTGTTGAAACAGAGGGGAGGAACAAGGCCCATTTAAACTCTAGGATGTTTTTTTTAGATCTAAGTCCACTTGGGGGATATTTTGGTCATAAAATATATGATTAACTATTTACCCCCTGAGATTTTGAAGAAAAAAAATAGATGGCTCATGACTTTTCAATAATATAATGTTGCCCCTTATTTAATGGAAAAGTTATTTAAATAGTATTAAAATGGAGAATCTCAATATTACNCCCTAATAAATTGTAATAAAATAATTATATAATTATAAAATATAATATCGAATAAAATAATAAAGAAACTAAACTTTGTATGGTTGTCTCTATCAAAATTCTTAATTTAGAACCCATCTTCATTGAAACTCTTCATCCGTAAATTTCAATAACCCCCAAATAAATTTAAAAAAAATACTTAACCTTATTCTTTTACTAAACTAACACTTACCTTCTAAAAATCCCTAAAAAATAATACTTTTCCCTCAAATATTTGTGGGGTAAGTGTTAATTTTGAGAAAATAGTATTAATTTTTGGGAGATAAGTATTAGTTTAATAAAAATATGGGACTAAATTTCTTAAAATTTGTCCAGAGAAATTTTTTATTTTCTTACATCAAAGTCCACTTGGGGGGATATTTTGATCACAAAATATATGGTTAACAACTATTTACCCCCTGAGATTTTGATGAAAAAAAAAAAAAAAGATGGCTTATGACTTTTCAATAATATAATATTGCCCCTTGTCGCTAGCCAAAAAACGTTAAATTTAATGGAAAAGTTTTTAAATAGTATTAAAATGAAGAATCTCAATATTACCCCTACTAAATTGTAATAAAATAATTATATAATTATATAATATCAAATAAAATAATAAAGAAACTAAACTTTGTCGATGTTTGTCTCTATCAAAATTCTTAATTTAGAACCCTTCTTCATTGAAACTCTTCATCCATAACCCCATCTTCATATAAATTCTTCATCCAAAACCCATCCACTCATTTTGTTTAA
>JANLJB010003138.1:0-16878 GCA_026212285.1 Bursera cuneata
TTTTGGGCTTTTGGCAATCCTGTATTTGGAATTTTACGCTTCCGCTACCATGCCTAAAATTTATTGTAGTCTGGGCATTGTAGCTTATGACAGTTGAGTCTTTCCTGCCGTGAAAAACGCATCTTGGTCTACCAAGTAGTCTGAGCTGCAAAATTTAAAGTGTTTTGGACCTAATTCTTGAAGTCAGTCAAGAACTCAAGTCATTCTCACTTCTTATACTTCACATGGAATGGAATTGAACCGAACTCTTGAGTTCAGCCATTAACTATGTCAATAATTGGTTCGCGAAGTCCTAATTGTATTTAGTGCATTGATTCACTGCATCTGTCCACAAAATATACATACAAAGGAAAAAGATCATCTTCAACTCATCATTATTTGAACTGAATATTAAATGCTTAAAGAAACTTGAATGGACGCAATTTCGTTCAAGAATAGATATTGGTTTACACGAATCGGCCCAACAAAAATCTTCCACCATTCTGACCATGTTAAAGAAACAGAAATAGAATCAAAATGTGGAGTTGTGATTGGGTTTTGACTAATTTTTTTCATGACGCTTTACTTGATGTCTGATGTATTGGTGTTCTAATAATGTTCGATAGATTATATCGAGTTTCAAATAAGATCATCGAACACCATCGGAGAATATCCAATAAAGTGTGTTTATTATATCCAACAATATCAGATTAAAGGTTTTGAGTGTTCCAAAAATCATGATATAAAAAAATTTGAGAAGTGAGACAAATGTTAATAAAACTTCCTAATTTTATTCATTTTTTCGAGTACCCCAATGCTAAACCTAAGGTCGACTAATTTCACTTCATTTCCTCCGTATTTGACTCTAATTAAACAGAGAAGACACGGCTTCAAACTTTAGGTATATATCTCAGTCTAAGGCTTCATTATAGCCAAAGACCTGCTTTAAATTTGACAGTTTAAACTTAATTAATTTCCCTGTAACCCATAAATTCCAACTTTACAAAAATATATTATAGCAAGAACAGCCGTACGTAACAGTAAATTGTGTGACAATTACACTAAGCCAAAAGCCAAAAATTTTTGTGACGCTTAGTGGTAATCAAGTACCCTCCAGCCTTGTTGCTCTTCCTCCTCACTGCAATTGTCATGCAGGAAGAATTTTGTATACAGTAATCCACAATTCCTCCCACAGCCCTCCTGCTTGCCCATCTCTTCATCAACCTCCACACTATTGACTTCCTTCTTTGCCCAAGAACCAACAGCGACACCTTTTGTCTCTTTGCTTCTTCAACAATAATTGGACCCTTCTCTTTCCCTTCAAGAATTGTTAACTCAACTTGCACCTGATCAGAAACGACAAAAACAAATCAATAAATAATGACACTAAAATCCAATCTTTATATATACGTGGTGGGATGAATTTTCTAACAAGTGGGGGTTGATGGTGCAATGAGAAATAGTCACTGAAACCAAATTCAATTAGTTTGGCTGCAACTAACGCAGAGTTGAATTCGACTTGTTTATATATTTTGCTTAGAAGAGTCAGTGATAGACATGGAAATTAAAACAATTCTTTATAGAGATAAATCTATATGTGGTGGGACGAATGTTCTAACATGTGGGGGTTGATGGTGCAATGAGAAATGTTCACTGAAACCAAATTCAATTATTGTGGCTGCAACTAGCGCATAGTTGACTTCTACTTATACATATATTTTGCTTAGAAGATTCAGTTGTAGACATGGAAATTAAAAACAGTTCTCTCTTGTTCATTGTATTGAGGTCTATTCCCATTAGTGTTTACAGTTGACCAGATAGAGGATATATTAAACAAGCATGCAGATGAAAACAAATTAAAAGATGATAATTTTGATATCCGTGAAAACGATAGTAAGAAAAAGACTTGTATAGCTAGCTTCTGAAGCATTTGGTAATTAAGTGGTTTTCGAGAAAACATGTATGTTTCCAAGTTGTTTGAAGTAGAGAAATTTAACCCTCAAATCGAAATTCATGACTTACCTCAGGCTTCCTCATTTGGCAAGTATTTTTCATGGAATGAAGTTTCTCATAAGCCTTTATATTAATCTTCCCATTAGAAGAATCTTTACCTGCAGTGCACCCAAGATCTTGAATCATCAGAACAATATATCTTTGAATTAAATTTGAATATGATAAAAAAACAACTAATCAACTCACCTTGTCTGGAGGAATTATAAGACTTGGAAACAAAGAGAAGAACAATGGTATCCTCCTGGTTCTGAACAGTGTGTGAGAGTGCCCATTCAAGAGCCCCCGTAGCATCAAGACTTGAATCAACCACCACCATCACCTTGTTCCCAGCTGACCCTGTACCATTAATCTGATCACCATAGTCAATCTCCTCTCCATTCCCCAGGAACTCAACTTTCTGATCAGTTTCAATGCTACCAGAGGCTCGTTTGCGGTGAAGAGAAGGTGAATGGAGACGAACACGAGCCACGGAGCGACTGAGGGACAATCTCGGGGATGACCTGCTGGACTGCGATCGACCCATTTTAATTATTTTCTCAACTAATAGCCTCAACTATGAATTTCTTGGTGGGAACTCATATATATATATAAACATGAAAACGAAGCCGAAAGAATAGCATTGCCATATATGTATCCTCGTGGGCAATGATGCCACGGTTGACTTCGGATCATGGTCAATCTGTTTCTTGTTTCTTGCTTGTTTTGATTTCAAATCAAAACTTGAACGTGCTTGCCATGAAACTGTTGGGCCATGCATAAGGTGTCTTTGATATGAATTTAATTATTCTTTTCACACGTTAATTAATTTGCCAGACGAAACACTAGTAAATATCCATCTCATTCTCTCCTTTAAGTTCATGCGTGTACATGATATCTCTACCAATGTTTCTTGTATTAAAATAATAAAAGAATGACGATGGAGATAAGATAAGGTCGATTAGTTTCTATATATATAATATATATTTATTTAGCTTATTGTCAGGCACGATGTTAAAGAAGACAGAGACGTGATAAAGCAATATATATATATATATATNATATATATATTCCATATCTGAACCTCCATAAATATATATATAAGGTTTGGCAGAGATGCATAATCATGAGCACCTGCTCCATCGCATTTAATTGATCACTTCTTTCTTTGACTTCGTGGCAACCACGACGTGGGACTCGTTTGCTAGGAACCGGTGGTTTTCATGGCAACCCACTGTAGAAATGCGGAGCAGATATGCAATCCAAGTCAATGTCAATTATTTAAATAAATGAATTAATTTTAATTACTTCCATAAGAGCCAAAAGTATGGAAACAGGCATATATTTTCTTGACTTTTCAGCGGTGAAATTTGTTTAATTTATGTTTTGTTTGTGTCTTTGTTTTTATTTTTTCTCGTTGTGTTGTCATACTCATAGATGATGAGGCAACTGTCAGGGCGGACTTTGCGCGAGGGCTGCATACAGTGTATTATTTCACCAACTTCTTCTATACTTGACGAAATAAGATTACGCTGTTTAACTGATCTATTTATATAAATATAAATGGGANTTCAAGAACAAAATAATTTATAATAGTGGGTTGCGGTGCAATTTTGTTGGTAAAGTAATAGAATCCCGCATGAATGCTTTTTTTATTTTTTTATTTTTGACCGGCGCAGTTAAGTTAAGCATTAGTTCACTTAAACTACCCTTATGAGGAATAATTACTGAAACTGAGAAAGAAAATTGAATTAGAGATGCTTTGAAAGCTGAAGGTTAATTTATATATACATAAAGAAATTTTAAAAAATATTTTACTGCAACAATTATGATCTACAGGTATACTCATCGTAAGTGAAATAATCTTGTAAAAACTCTTAACAAGAAAATACTACGATGCTTACTCACACAATTGATGAGTCATTTAATACAAAATTCAGGATGACTACAATATTAACAATAAGACAGCCAACTACTTACTTTACACATTCAAAATAAGTTATTGTTATAGAAAAGCAAAAGCATAAATGTACATTAAAAAGTATGACTAAGAAGTTAGTATAGCTATTATTAAATTCGATTAAATATTAGTTACATACTGCGCAAGATTGTACAAAAGACATAAACAACTTGAAATATTTGCAACCAAATAGATAGATATAATTAGCTTGAACTACTTATAAGTAGACAAGTTATCGACTAGGAGAGTAGAGGCGATACAAGAAACAGAAACTATAGGAAGCTTGTATACAAATACTAGACAGAGGTGTGAACACCTCTCCACTACAGCTATTATTGCCACATATTGAAACATTCACATTCACATATGTAGAGGCTGATTTTGCATTTAACTCTCCTTTCCACCTACATGCATGAATTCACATATGTATATAGTCCATTCAAAAGATAAGAATGGCAGCTACAACAGGCCAAGCTCTGATGTGGACTCGATATGATCGTGTTATCATATATAATTAACGACCATTTTTACATACTTATCATTAGACTATATATGGATATGAGTCGTCCAAACACTGCATATATCTATAGAGAGAGGGAGAGTTTTGTCTGATAATATGCACTTTACTCGTTCTGGTTGCGAACCATCCAAGGGGGCAAGAGTGCATTTGCTCGATTATGCGGTGGAGTGCCTGTCCCATCATCCTCTCCTCCGCTCACCCCTGCCAGCTGGTATGCGTTGCTGCTGCTGCATTGCATGTACAATTGTTATGCAACTAGTCTACTCTCACGTTGAAGCATAAATTAAGGTAATCAAATTAACCATATGCCATACATAAATATGCACACAAACCTGAGAGAGAGAGAACTATTGTTTAACGGCTGCATGAGAAGTTCGGAGGATGAGTTCTGGCCATTGTTTAGCTGCTCCCACTGTAACTGTTGTTGGGCAAATGCCTTTTCCTCTTCCCTTACCTAGTTTTGGTTCAAAAATTAAATGAAGTATGCAACTCTCTGAAACAAATTGAGATGATATATGTGAACATTATAGTATAAGTTACCTTCTTAGCAAGCAAGTTATTTTGCTCCTGCAATTGTTTGTCCTGCAACAGAGAAAAGTGTTTAGCGGGCCATGGAACAGACATTTACAATTGACGCTCACAAGCCACAGCCCCACAGTCACAGGTTCATGTAAAGTGTAAGTTAAACTTTTGCCACACTGACTAGAAGCCCCAATTAACATGATAAAATACACTATACACATACAGCTAGTTAAATTCTTACCTTCTTCTGAAGCTCCGAAATGGATTCAAACATGAGTTGGTTCTGTAAGAGAAATCCAATTTCGATCAGTTTCTTGTTTCATGGACAAAACTACACTGGAAATTTTGAAGGTTACTCTGATTTTACCTTTTTGGAGCGTATGTGTTTCAGAGCAGAATCGAGCTGGTGCTCCAAACTTTGAAGCTCTTTAAGATTTAGGGAATCTAGATCTTCTCCCATGAAATGTCTGCAAACATCATTAAATATATACTTTCGTGCTGTCCCTTTCATAATTACTTTATTAAGTAGAAGTTCTCATTCATGCCCCATACCTTTGATTTCTATGTAAAACCTCCACCCTAGCTTTGAGCTTTGCATGTTCAAGAGTCCAGCTTCCCTGCTGTTGCAATTAAACATTAAATATTAGTATAGCATGTTAATTTCTTATAGAAGAATCCAATTAATAATTCAACCTAAACCCAAATCAATAACTGGACAAATTCAAAGAGTCATTTTCTTGCTCAAGGTTATTAAGTTCTTAAACTTTGACTCTATTATCAATTAAAAGAGTACTTGTGTATCTAATCCAAAATGTTAACTTATAATTAGCAAATTCGTTTCCCTCTTTTACAAATCTTGGGGCCCCTAAGCAAATGTAAGAGTTCAAGACTCAACAAACATATCCGTACATGGTAAGGCAGACTCTCAGTTTCTGACTTTATATGCCAAATTATCCATTCTACTGATGTAACAGTAATAAATCTATAATTTTTACCACATTAAAACTAAAGGAATAACTGGTGTGATGTCATGAACATACAGCTCAAACTACATCGGAAATGAGTAATCAACAAGTTCATGAATAAAAAAGTTGCTGAGTTGATCGAAAGCATACACTCTCTGCATCATTTGGTTGAAGCTGCCTATCTGAGTAGGAATATCTTTCATATCTTTCAAGGATCCTTTCCATGCTGACACCCAAAAAAAAAATATTGTTGTTTTTGTAAGTACAGACTCTATCTGAATCAAACTGTCTGAAAAGGAGAAAGAGTTCACAAATAAATTACAATCAAGTTACCCTGTAAGGGTTGCACAATGCGTCAGGACTCTGTAAAAGTCCATGCAAATTCATTCAAAATGAATTGGATTCCATGATAGTTTTCGAAGAACAAGAACATACTACCTAACTCCATTTCCCCTGTCTTAAATTACTGAATAAATAGTTGGGCTGCCAGAGCTTTCATTTTTTTTTTTTTTTTTTTTCCCTTTGAGTAGGTCATGATTACTTTTTCTCATCGGTTTGAAATTCCAAAAAGCCCCTCAGGCTGGCACAGACAAAACACTGTCCTCTAACTATCTGTAGCTGGGGAAAGTTGCATCCTATCATCCATCTGTAGATGGGGCAAAAAGGGCTTATGAAAATAAGACAAAGAACATCACTAACTTCAATGCATCCTTTCCAGATTGAGTGGATAGGGGCCTTTGGTAACGTACGTTCAAGGGGTGTCAACTACCTTCTCATCTAAATATTGCTCCAAATTAAATAGTGATTTCTGGGAATTTTGAGTTTAGTGATACTTACATTAAAATTTTCTTAGATAAATTTAAAAATCCTTTAACTTTTTCTTTACTCACCCAATTTTATTTTCACATCTTACAAACTTGTTAGTTTAAAAAATAATTAGTTTTAAGTTAACACTTAACAGTAAAGATTTTTCTATAAACCAAGTGTACATCATTAATCGAGTCAATCTTTCATAGAACTAACTTGAATCAGAAAAGTAATATATACGCTACATAGCATTGGAAATTTCAGATTCTGGGCAAGGAAGTTTTCAGACCAAGTTGGTTAGGCAGCAAATAAAGAGCAAATTCATATCTAATACAATCACAGATTAGTCAAAAGTACTCCAAAGTTTTGCGTTGCTTAGTTGTCTATGCAGCTTAAAAAAGAAAAAAAAAAACAAAAACAAACAAACCACTGCATAATGATTGAGCTCTGCACCAGTAACTGATTTTAAAAAATATTTTTACACAACCAGCTTTGAAAAAATAAGGTATAACTTTTGCAAGAATCAAATATTAGAAAACCTACAAAACATTGAAATAACAGAAGCATAACCATTAAGCGAAGTAGAATTCCCAAGACATAAATTTGGTATGAAATGCACGTAATTGGGCTACTAATCAAATAAAAAGATCGTCTTCTGCAAACTTTAGCCTGCAACTTATATATCCCAGTTCTACCTCAATGTAAACTTGCTGTATAGAAGTGTTTTGAAAAACATGTACACATCTTCAACTCTTAAGTATTGAATTCTTTTTTAAACATACAGAAAAATGAATATTAAAGGGGTATATATATATATATATATATTTGAATATACCAGTTTCGTTAATGAGAAAATAGTGCAAAAACCTTTTATACCACCCAGTACAAAACTTTCAGTTCTCAAACTGAAAAGAATACTCCACTTCCAGAAATGAAAGGTGAATTCAAGTGTTTGGTAAGCAGAACAGGGACTTTACTGTAACATAAAACTACCCAATTCTAGCAAGATCCAAACCAATTGAATTGAGTCTGATAATAATCACATGTTAGAAAATATTGCAGAAACACCATAATATTAAGATTGGTAACAAGTGAATAATAATTCATACATAAAAAACAAAATATTTAACGCGGTTCGACATTAATTACCTACATATACGGATGAAGAAATAAATTTACTAGATCATAAATATACAAAAGTACAGGAGATTACAGACCCAACTTAGTGCTCTATCTGATACATAATATATTAGTGTTTGAAAGTAGCCTGATGCCTAATATCATTCAATCTGAAGGTATTTTATCCGATATCTAATATAATAAAGCCTGAAACTTTCTCATTTCACTGGCTCAATATTTGTGTTGATCCTATATCTTTTTCATCTCTCTTCCCTACATCCATACAAAGGTGTTTATCCCTTATATATAATCTCTCTCTCCCACTACTATATCTGATTCTCAATCCCTATATTTATAAGCTTATAAATAGAGATCCTCTATTCTTAAGAGCAGCTCAATAGTTCTCTCTTATTACTAAATTTGATTCTCAATCTATATATTTATAGACTTATATAGAGATCTTTCATTCTTAATAGGAGTATGATTCAGTAACTTTATTTTCTTATTCCTTCTACTAATCTTACTTCTCATAGAAATAACTTGAATTACGAAACGAGCCACAATTCCAACAATCTCCACCTCAGTAAGTATTCTATCTAAGCGACGAACATGATGATGCTGTCTCAAAAATCAAACCTAAATCGAAACCTAAACTAGGCTCTAGTGTTGCAAGCAAAGGCAACTGTCAAGGCAAAAAACTACCAAAATAGGTGTTATAACACGTTGATCAGGCTATACTTAAGATGGAACAGTGTTGCCATAAACAATGTTATCATGAACAGTATCATCATAAATAGTATTGTAATGAACGGTATTATATGAACAGTATCTCGTGAACAGTATTGTAATCATGAAAACTTCACTAAAAATTATTATTTGAGAATCACTCTACTACAACTCGTAATTGTTGTAGCACATCTCTTTCATGTATATTTATTCTTAAAAATACTCTTCTCTCAATTTGCAATAAAATAATCTTCTCCTCGTTCATAACCCAATTCTCCAATACCACTTGCTAGACTTATCACAACTCACTGTCTCTAAATTGTCAAAGCATAATCCACTAGATTAGCATTTAAGTGGAAAACCTAAAGACTGGGAAAAACCATAAGCCACTAGACTAGAAAAAACCACATATAAAGAAGAAGAAGAATTCATTATGAAAGAAAGATTACAAAAGAATGATATAACTAATTCTCTCTAAATCTCATTACTAGAATTCATGCTCAACGTCAATATTTATAGGCTTATATGAAGATATTTTACTCTTAATAGAAGCCTAATAAGAGTAAGACTCATATTGACTGAACAACTCTATTAGTCTATTCCTTTTACTAATCCTACTTCTTATAGAAGTCGACTTGAATTAGGAAACGAACTATTCTCCCAACATAGCATTAAGTTCACAAGCTCCAATTACATTGTTAAGCATCTAGCTCAAGTCTAATATATCAACTTACTTAAATGTACTATATTGTATTGATGAATTCAATAAAGAATTAATATGTAAATTATGAGTTAGAGGTATGTATCATAAAATCATTTCCAACATACCTGGATCTAAAATTCTATATTGGTGTTAAAAATTGAAAGTTTTGAAGTTCATCATACTAGAGGGTATGAAGCAAGCTTAGAAGAGTAAAAAAATTTCTTTGATAAATTTTAGTTTTCATTCGGTGAGAGATTAATCTTTATACATATTATTTTAGTACATGGTTGTTATTTATAGTTTTCTTAGGATGCATCTTTTTGTAAGTAGGATACATGAACTTTATTTTGATTTACATTGTGAATCATTAGTTATAAATCTTCTAAATTTGATTTACACTGTAAATCATGAGTTATAAATCTTCTAAATGTGAATGTCTATCGAAGTTTTAGGAATCAAATTTTTATATATCCAACTTAATATGGATAGACTCTAGATCTTCCAGATGAATAATTCTAGATATACAACCAATCCATAAAACCAATTCTATACAACCTAGAATGGATGATTTTGTTGGAAGACAAATCACCATATTATTCATTGCATTTTTTTTTCTCCTTTATTATCATTTTTACCAATCCAATGATATTTTAATATTGAATAGCGTTGGTTTTATGAAATGTTTGAATATGTAGCATTATTTTTTCTATAATTTATTCTCCAAACACATTTAAAAAGTTAATTTCATCACATTTGATTGTACAAATTGGTTGTATATGCAGAATTATTCATAATAATTAGGAGGATCAAAACTTAAGAATAATTTTACCCATATAATTAACTCAATACAACCAGATATGACACAATCTCATTAAATAAGTAATCATCATATTATTTATTATAATTTCATATTATTCTTATTATTCATCCAACGATAATTTATCACATAGGTTGTTGTAGTATTATTCAAGGCATAGAGTAGAAAACCTAGAGGTAAAACATCTATATAAATATATTTTTCTCTTTAAATTTTTTAAAATGTTGATGAGACCACAATTTTGTATATTAAATCCTATTTATTATTATGCATAATCAAAATCTTCTGATATGAAAATTCTTAATCATTCACCAAATTTAATACAAGTAATATTTTAGAGACACCTAATTAAGTTGATAATATATATAATAAATTACTTAAGACTTAGATATGATTTTTTCTTATTTTCTTTTACTTGTCTGAGGTTATTCGTTTCATACGGCTATAACAAAGTTTGATTTGGTAAGATCTTATCAAATTGTAACATGACATCAAGATGCAGTTAATGTACTTACTATAGACTCCAAAGTCAAGCTTCTGATAAGAAAAAAAATCTATTGAAATATTTTAGGACAAAATATAAATATGATAAATTAGACTACAATAAAAGAAAGTGTCAAATAGAAGCATTCACCTATACAAAGAGAACCTCATAAAAACACCTGAAACATCTATAGCCAATTTTAACCTCTTTACACAGACCAAAAAAAATCTTTACACAAAATTAACTCATGATTCTTTTTTAATTAAGATAAATAAAGAAAAAAAAGAAAAACTTTTGAAACCAAAGCTCGAAGGGATGGATGTAGAGAGACAAATTTTTCCAACAAACTACCACTATCTTCCTCTTAAATTACACAATTTCAGTCTTTCTTTGTTTTCTTTCCCAGAAACATAAATACACTCAATAGTTACCCAATTTTAGTCTCTCGTCTCGATACACAGTTCCCACCCTCTTTTCATTCCTCATACTGAAAATTACCCAAGAGAAGACCAAGAATAGAAATAAAGCTGCTGAGTTCGAAGATTGTGATGTGAGATCTGCTGAAAACAACAGAGAAAAATGAATAACTAGGTAAAACGGGGGAGGAGAGAACGAGGACAAAACTATAATTGCACCAGGAGATGTTCAAGGTTCCCTGCTGAGCGTCAGAGAGAGTAAGTGTTTCAAGTAAACAGGATCACTTAGAGTGGTGATCTCAGTTAAGCAAAAACAGTAAAGGAAGTGGAGATCAATTAACTTGGAGAGAAGATAGGTTACAAGAATTTGCAGATGAGAGAAACCCTGATAAATTCGATATATGAGTTGAAAACTTAGCATCTCATGAGCAAGAGAAGGATCATGGTGAGGGTGAAACTGCAAAACCATCAGTTCTTGAGTCTATAAATAGTATTTTCATAATTACTGAAAAGATTGATCGGATGTACTGCTGCAGATCTAAGAGTAGGTTTTCCACAATTGAGCTAGCTATCCTACGTTTACTAAAATAATAATAGTTCAAGTACGACTGGAGCTTTAGTACAGCACTAAGGTCTTTAAAGAATATAGTCTAAAAATGACTAGTGTATCCCAAAGTATATTAATCTATGGTATTTATCATATAATTTATTATGTTATTAATTAGTTATACATGATGATCTCAAATCAAAGACAAATGTATAGAATCTCATAATATATAGTATAATTCAAATTGAAGCATGAAGGCATGATTATGCTAAAATCTGATTGAGTCTCACATCATTAGGTAAGGACTTAATAATTAGGCTTATAAGCAATTGAATAAGATACCCTTTTCGATGGGGATCCACATATTTGCCCAATTGAGGAATATAGGTCATTTCCGAGCAAAATCTATTATATGCATTACATGATTAAAATTATATTTGACATGCATACTCAATTCGCTATCCCCTTAATATGTAATATTTTAATCATTATAGGATCAAATAAGAACGATAATGTGTTAACGTTAATGACACCGTATTTTTTATATTATTTTAGACCTTAGATTAAAGCAATTTAGATAATTGAGTTCTATCTAACATTTATTATTTTTAACATGAATTGATGGTACATACTAAACTTAATCACAATCATTTAAAATACCTTGAGATGCAATAATTGAATAGAAATATGCTTTTAAGAAGAAAAAATAAGCATGCACTAGAAAAAATCTAGAGAAGCCAAGAGAAGAATCGAAAGTTATCGTTGGAATTGACTAGGGAAGAGAAGGATTCCAGTTGTATATCACCCTCTTATATTTAAGAAGAAAAATGATGAAGTAATGCCGGTAAATTTAAATAATTGAATGAGAATATAATTTGGGTACTTTGGGATTATAGAGGGTGTCCAAAATAATATGATAATATCTAGATTTTATTAAATTGAGAAGAGAAAGGTTTTTAGAGAAATTTTTTGGACGAAGTAATAATAAATGAATATAGTTTAATAAGTACGTAGTACTGTATGTACAATAATAGAATACTTAAATTTAGACCATAAACATAGATAAAACATAGATGAGATACATAATATCCTGCAAAATTAATATCTTTGTACTTCCTGCACATCAAATTGATGAAGAACATCCAAAAGTTTCACAAGTAATGCTTAATTTCAGACACAAACCATTATTAATTTGCTACATAAGAGTTATGAGTTATTAAAAGATAGAGGTGGATGAATCATGGAATTACAATAAGAGCATTATTAGAAAGGATTAATGAATCATCTATGTAAACTTCTTTCTTAAGTAATTTTATAAGAGTGATCCCGAGAATAATCCTATTTCAGACAACATCATAGTACAAGATGATATCCCAATTCATCGCAAACTTTTATACATGCTTGTTACTAACTAATGAAGCAACCCTGTAACATGTAAACAAATTTATTATGCAAAAAGAGAATAGACATAGTGTAAAACCCACCAAATATAATTCTATAAATATCAAATTTATAACCTAAATAATGCATCCAAAGTGATATAGTAGTAATTTAAGTTCTTATATTTTTCATTATACCATCCTATAATATATTCGACAACCATTAATCACTTTCTATATTTCTTAGGATACAAAATTTCCAAAGTATAGTTGTTCATCCACTAATTGTTTAATCTCATAATGTGGCAAACAGTATTCAACAAGTGTATGCCCCATATGATAGATTCAAAATGAGTTGATGATAGTATTTACCACAGCATACTATTTCATTTTATACTTAATAAACAAAAGATGAACCATGGACCATATATTTATAAGGTGATATTGTTAGTAATCAGACTGGATAATGAATTAACATCTAAAGATAAAGTTTTATAGTTGTAATTCTCAAGAGATATACGTATTTATAATAATAATAATATCTATTTTTCTTCCCAATAGAAATTCATCAAATTACGCTTATCAACAAGCTTAGACACAGTCAGAAGAGTATACAGGAAACAAAGTAAGTTTAACCATTGCAAATTTCTTCCACCTCTAGATGTTAGATGAATTTGAAGCTAGATTTGAGTTTAACTGCTTCAAACTTTCAAGCGACCTAGCGTGAAATTGATCTTGTAAGATGGATCCCACCACTTTTGTGGGATCAGCTCATCAACAGGTCAAGCACAGTGTTAAGAGAGTAGTTTAAATAGAAAACTGACTAATAGAGCAAAAGATCAAGAATATAATATTGCCCTTTACTAATTTCTGAATGATGCTTGTTAGACTCAATTAGGCAGCACAGAAAAAAGTACAAAATAATGAAAGACTTAAAACTATTGGATAAGATTGAGTTAAAGAATTGATTTTTTTTGGTTGTAGTGCCTATATCAGTTTTACTATTTGACAATAATTCTGAGGTAATTTCTCTTTTTCGTACGTGATTGAATATAAATATATATAATAGTCAAGATTGAAGTGGAAAATTTTAATTCCAGAATTTAAAAATAATAATAATAATAGTAATAAAAGGAAGAAGAAGAAAAGAAATTTTTGTAGATCAGATAGCAGCTAGCTCTCTCTTCACAGTAAGTATTAGCATCTGTATGCACATTATGCATATGCAGTAATCTAACTATTTAATTTCTGTTGTTCATAGAACATAAAAAATACACTAAGAAAAGTAATTCAAACTTTTACATTACAAGCAGTACGTAAGGCTTGTTCCCCTTTTGGGTGATACATGAGAGAAGACCAAAAAAAAATCAAATCCTGATAATAATATCCAATTTGAGAGCCTAAAATGGAAATCAATAACACGAAAGAGAGGGGAGGCGTTGCCAACCAAACACACAAACTAACACAGTCACTCCTGATCACGAGCTGTATATGTACTATCGATGATGCGTAATAATGAGAGCAAGAATTGAATGAAAGAAATATTTGAAAGGAAAAGATGAAAAATCGTACCAGGAATCGGTGGCGTACTCGAAGAGCTTGCCTTTGGTGGAGAAGACGATCAAAGCAACCTCAGCATCACAAAGCACAGAGATCTCGTGCGCTTTCTTCAACAAGCCAGACCTCCTCTTCGAGAACGTGACTTGCCTATTGATCTTGTTCTCTATTCGCTTCAGCTGAACCCTACCTCTGCCCATGCCTTCAACTTCGCTTTCACCTGGAGAAGAAAGTATCTCACTCTCTGTCCTAGTATATAATATAAGTATCTTTGTCTTTCTCTTCTCTCTCTCTCTCTCTCTCTCTCTGTGTATGCTTGCGTGCGTGCGTGCGTATGTGTACGTGTGAGTATTGCTATCTTTTGCTTATCGAAAAGCAAAAGAGAATTATATCGAGTACTCCACACAAACACTGATGAAGAAAGAAAAGAGAGAAAATGAATGTAAAGAGATAGAGGAGGCAAGTGGTATATATAGAAACGCCTTGGAATTGCTTTGGACAAACTAATGTGGGTTTGATGTGGAAACTAGCGGTTTTGCAATACCAGGGTGGTTTCGTCAAATGCGTTGTCGATTTTCTATTGGTCACCACCTCTGCAACGGTCGTTACTGTCTGTTCTAATATAGACCACAAGGATTACAAGCATGTCCGTACTCTTTTTTATTTATTATTAATACAACTGTTCTCATATCAGCTCTTTTTATCCTCTTTTTTTTTTTTTTTTTTTTTTTACGCGTTTACAATTTTGATGCCCATTTNAACTGTTCTCATATCATCTCTTTTTATCCTCTTTTTTTTTTTTTTTTTTTTTTTACGCGTTTCCAATTTTGCTGCCCATTTCAACCATATGCCAATTGTTTTTGGGCTCACCCAATATTGTTTGCATGTGTCCTGCTTGCTGCCAATCATATCTAATCTTGTCACTAGCGTTTATTTTTATTTTTTATTTTTTATTTTTTCATATATCTTCTCCAATTTTACTCTATAAAAATAAATTATACTATATTGATATCAATAATGAGACCCCTCAAGCCCAACACATGTTATCATTGGTATTCAATTTTATATTCTTAGCTAATAATATATTATTTCAATTAATAAAAAGTAATATTTTTTTAATTGTCAAAACAACAATGTTATCAATTGAGTGGGGTTATACGGACCCTTTAGTGCTCTTCACACTTTTTTCTAAGTAAAGTTTGAATAATTAAATTTTTATTTTAAATAAATTCATAATAATCAATAAGAATTCAAGAACCTTTATTCCGTTTAATAAAAATTGCTATAAGAACAAAAAATTCGTCTAAGATTTATTAAATAAATATTTTTCATAACTTATTTGTTTCATTAATTTTTAATAAAAAATTATATTTTAATTATATTTTCATGTAATAAACATTGATATATTGATTTTAAATTGCCTATGTCGATTATTGTTTTAAAATTATTCATGTATTGTAGATAAAAATTAAACTGTTAAAAATTTAATAATAAATGTATGAAAAAAAGGTTGTATATAACATTTTTAGGGGTTCATATAATCTCATCCTATGAATCGCAAGTAGGGGTTTGAAAATTACAAAAAACTCAGAAACCCAAACAAAAATATATAGGTTGAGTTGGTTTATAATTTTTCTTGGATTATTTGGGTTATACTATTCTAACCTAAATTTTTTATGGCTTGGATTGGTTTTAATTTCCTTCACCCGAACCCATCCGAGACCCAAATTTTTTTTTTTTCAATATAAATAATATATTAGATTCTTGTTTTAGAAACTCTAGTAAACAAAATTGATTTACCCTTTCGATTTGATTGGGTTATATATGGATATATATTTATATAAACTTATGCAGTATTGAGTCCAAAAGATGGAAATTAATAAATGAATGATATGAATTAGTTTTAATATTCTATATATAAATGTACTAAAATGATATTCAAGTTATTATTAAATTTATGTTTATCCAATTAATCCCAATCGAAACAAATCAATTTATTTGATCCTGTATAAAAAAATTATTTATATAATTTTTTTAAATTTATATTTCAACATCTCAAGTGGGCAATACTCTGCTTTATTGGAAATCTTGTATAATAAAATTTTGTACATTTTATCTTTCTAAAAGAACTATTAAGAGTATGTGGACCTATAGGGTCAATTTCCTTTGCTTTTCGTTTTGATTCCACCCCATCCTATTGCAATTAATCTTAAAAGATAAGGGAAGAATGAAGATCCTTCTACACGAGTGCGTGATACTATACAACGACCTCAACTAATAGTTAACTGAAAAGACAGAAAGAAATTATAACGAATAATTGTCCTAGAATATTGGGAGAACATGATCATTGTAGTTAAAAATGGGGAAAATATTTAAGTCCGAAAGTTA